>QANX01003745.1:0-91694 GCA_003254975.1 Ochetophila trinervis
AAAATAAAATTTTTAAATCTTTTAGAAAGTGCATTGGAGATACTCTAAGTACTAAATAGTATTCTAAGATTTCTATTAAATGTACACATCTATTATTATTTTATGGATTAACATATTAATAACATAGATGCCAATTGAGATTGGTTAAATTAGTTTGCCACTAAAACCTACGAAAGTTGTGGGTTAGAAACATCGTAATAATGAATTTGAAAATATTTACATCAATGAAAAGAAAAAAGAATATAAAACCAAAATATAAAAAATATAATTGTTATATTTTTATTTTTGTTTACTATTTAGGTTCAAAAGTGATTTCAACTCCTCTGAAACAAAGAGCATCTCTAATCAATTCTAAAAATAAAGAGTTTTAATGTATTTTTTTCTCTATTAATTTTTTTTAAAATGTTATGAATTTACCAATTTACCCTTATCTTTTAAGTTTTTGAATAAGGGGTTGGGTTGTAAGTCAACAAATGTTCAAGTACCGAAGGCTGTTAAAAGAGGAACTAACTGACTACACCAGATAACCAGGTGTCTAGGCAGCTGATTAGGCAATATGCTAATCTTATTTAGCTGATGTGTAGTTCAAGACAAATCTATATCACAACAACCAGTCACATGATTATCTTGGACTAGATCAGTTACATAAGATTAGTATATTGCCTAAACAATCTTCCTGTGCACCAGAAAAACATAGCACAAGCAAGAAAAAGCCAATGCAAAGCAAGAAAGCCAAACAAGCAAAATACCAGTGATTCATCAAAAAAAAAAAAAAAATGGTGCAAGGAAAAAGAATGTTAAAAATTACCAAGAATGATCAGCATCCTACATATAACACAGAGTTAGTAAAAAACACACCCCAATACAAAAGCCAAGTATTGCAAGCCTACTACTACTAACTACTAATGCAAGCAAACCAAGCTAAAAACTAGTGGCTCATTCACAGTGAAATTGCTCAGTCAGCAATGGGGAAAAGCCAAATTGATTTTTTTTTTTTTTTAAGGAAAAACCATATTGCTCTTCTACCATCATGGAGAAGTGACAAGGTTTCTGATTCTGCTCGAGCGCCTAACAGGAGTAATAGTTTCTTCATCTCCATATCCCTACACCCAAAAAAAGAAACAATGGAAGTGCAAAAAGTTACTAAAAAAGGCTTATAAATTTAAAAATTTCAATGATTGAAAAAAAAAAAGAAAGAAAGAAGAAGAAGAGTTGTAGATACTAACATTCTTGCTTGAAATTTTCTCATATGTGGTGAAACTTCCATAGGAGGGTGAACCCATTGAGGAATCCATGGAAGAAGAAGCCAAGGATTCTCTCCTATGGTTGTCGTTGTTCTTCCTAGTTTTTCTGTCTTGACTCTCAGCTTCATTCAAACCTTTCAATGATTTCTTGCAGTAAGAAGAGCTGCTTTGTCCGAAGCTGCTCATTTCAGAAGGACATGACTCTCCAACCCAGTTCCAAGAAGCTGGTTTTTCCTGGAAAGTGTTCTGGTCAGGATTGATTGAGACTGAAAAAACGGAGTCCAATTTCTTAGTCACAAGTGGTTGAACTATTGGATGCTTATAAGCATCGAAGGCTGTTTTGTTATTGTACTTTCTCTTCGTAAAGACGAAGGCTGCAACCACAACCAGAGGCAAAACCGAGGAAGCAATTCCCAATACATTCACTTTGGAAAATATACCTTCAGAACTCCTACTTACGTCCACTACTTTGTTTGGAGGCTCCACATCAGCAGCAGAATTCATTTCACTTTTATCTTGGAGTTCCATAGCATCGAAAACTTCTGTTTGGACTTCATCAGCCTGAGAAGTTAGAACTGGTTCGTCCTTCAAGTTTGTCAAGCTTTCTGCTACCATGGAAACTTGACCAGATATATCAGTTTCTTGGGGTTCAACTAACTCAGAATCTGGAGCTTCATGCACATTTTCAGAATCTGGGTTAATATGATCAAATAAGGGTTCAACTACCTCAACATCATGAGCATGATGCACTTCTTCATAATCTGGGCTAATATGATCAAATTCAGGATCTTGATGCACTTCTTCAGAATCTGGGCTAATGTGATCAACTAGTGGTTCTGCCTCTAGATCCACTTGTTCTTCATATTCTGGAACAACATGCATTTCTGAAAATGAATCTACAATTACCTCAGAGTCTCCAATTTCTGGCTTGCCCTTTTCTTCCAAAACTTCAATATGGACATCTCTTCCTCTTGTGGGTCCAAACATAATCACTTTAGCGCTTCCTTCATTGCCGTGATCGAACACCATATACCCATTACTCTTTTCGTCATCCTTAAGCAAAGCAGTCAAGTTGCAGTAATGCAAGGTGTCCAATTTACGTTCTCCATTGAGGTTCGAAATCAACTCGGCAAGGAAAACTATGGATTTTGATGACCAAACCCGGAGATTTCGATCTAACCCATCAGAACTCGTTCTCACAAATTCAGCAATTCCGAAATGATCATACAGATTCCAGAAGGTTGCTCCCTCAAACATAGAATGATCAATGACAGGGGAGTTGGTAACTGAGATTGACAAACAACAAGCAAACGTCAGCACCATAAGCAAAGCAATGAACTTTTTCCTCCCAAAGAAGCGTGGCTTAGTTTCCCCTTTTGATACATCAACAATCTCCTCTGACATAAAGGCAGGGCTTGGCTCAGAAACAAGCAGCTCTTCTTCTTGATCTTCTTCTAGCTTCTCTTGGGTTTCTCTCACTTCACCTGAAGAAACATCTTCCAACTCTTTCAGTGAGCCCTCATCAGACTGGGTTAGTTCAGTAGCATCGGAATCAGAAAAGCTTTCGGAAATGAAGCTGTCGTCGAGCCGCTTTCCTTCTCTTTCCTTGTTGAGATAGAGTTTAACTCGAGGATTGGGTCTGTAATGGAGAAACTGAGGCCTTGGAGAAAGATAGTTGGTTTTGGGATCATAAGGAGGTATTGATGGGTCTGAATCTAGGGGAGCAATGGGAGGGCTAATCTTGAAACTAGGATCAAGGTTTACAGAATCTGGTTCCTCCTTCTCCTCACAAAAAGTCTCTGGTAAGTTCTTGGAACCCAATGGTTCATTAGAACCATGGACTGGTTCAGTTTTCGGAGCTTTGGGATTCAGAGGAGCTGTTGGGTCTGCCTCCTTGTGCCCTAAATCTGCAATTGTTTGACTGAAAGTTGGGATTTTGGTATTTGGGAAAGAGACCGAAGTGCGAAGTGTTTCTTCCTTGCGCTCTGAATCTGCAATTGATTGGCTGAAAGTTGGGATTTTGGATTCGGAGAAAGAGACTGAAGTGCGAAGTGTCTCGTTTCTCTCTGCTAAAATTTTCTTCCTCGGCGACTGAGTGATCTTGGAAGCCGCTGAAATCGTCGGAGACATAAAGTTCTTTGTGCTCTTTGAAGCCATTGGCGATCGAACTTTTTTCGAAGGTTTTGAATTCTGATCTTTCCCGTTTTCTTTGTCCTCGTCGTAGTCGCGCAAAGTTACTATAGTATCTTTGCCCATGGAGTTTCTTCGCGGATGCTCTGCAAAACAACGATGAGTTAAAAAATTAAAAATTAAAAGCAAGTAACAGAACAAAACTTCTCAATTTTTCACTACCCTTTACTTTCAACTTTCTCCCATTTTCTTGCCAACCAAACAGAGTATCATACCGAAAGAATATTTTATTTCTACCCAACAATATTTAAAAATAAAAATAAAAAAATGTTGGGGTTGAACTTTGAAACGGTGTCGAACCTGAAGGACTATTAACGGGAGTATTGGGGTTGAAACCTCTTGGATTCGCAACGATGGAAGGTTTGGTAAACGGGTTCCCACTGAAGCTCCTTCTAATGGGATTTCCCGTTTCTGAGTTTCTTGCATTAGGGTTTGCTCTGCCTGATATTAGTGAAGACGATGACTTGTTTGAAGGCAAGGCCATGGATAGACA
Organism: Ochetophila trinervis; assembly: GCA_003254975.1. NCBI lineage: Eukaryota > Viridiplantae > Streptophyta > Magnoliopsida > Rosales > Rhamnaceae > Ochetophila > Ochetophila trinervis. The sequence continues at coordinate 3,928 of QANX01003745.1, forward strand.
AGATAATGAACGATGGTTGCCAGTAAATTAAAATTTTCAAATTTTCGAAAGAGAGAACCCAAATAAGGAAGAATATGCAGATTTGGTAAGGATCTTTGAAAGTTGATCGGTTTCTTGAAAATCGGTGGTAACGGCTAGTTTTTCAAACTGGAGAGAGAGTTTCGACCGTTGGGGAAGAAATTAAAAGCAATGGAAAAAAGGTTGGCCGTTGGATCATGTTCTCATTTTTTGAAGGTGAAGATTGAAACGTTATGATATATCATATAGCCGTTGAAATCTCCTTTTTTCTAATTACAAAGTCTGTTGCGGCAAAAAACATAAAAGAAAGTTGACCATAACGCCTTTTTACCTTCTTCTTTTTCTTTTTTTCTTTTTTAGCTAATGAAGATTAATTTGGAATTTTATTGATTTTTGTTTTTGTTTTGCCTAAGGTTTTAGGATATGTATTATGGCACTAGTGATTCTACCCATACAAGTTTATATATTTTGTACAGATTTTGAACTTGCTATGTTATAGATTATCAGAAAAAAAAAAAAAAAAAAATTTCTTTGTTATACCTGAAGTACAGACCAGTTTGATTTTTGACCTATGGACCATTTGATTTGGTTTCAATAATTTTTAACTTAAGCTGAATTGAACTTACTTTACATATATATTATTAATATTAAAATAATATAGCTTTAGGCCAAAATCCAAACTGATCTAGTGGTATGCAAAAAAAAAAGGATTAATTGACCAAACCGACTAATTTAATTTAATTTAACTTGTTTAGATCAATTATTTGAAAGTTATTAGATTGAATCAGTTTAAAAATTTAAAATTAATAATCAAATCGGTTTTAAAAAAACCAATGAAACCGATCCAAACTAAATTAATTACGATATAAATAATTAAAATTATATATTCAAAATATTTAATTAATAAATTATTATATTTTTTGTTTTATTTAATATTTATATCGGTTTGAATTATTTAGTTAAAAGAATTAGTTATAATTGATATATTATTTCAAATAATTTTATTTTATTTATTGTATTCTAAAAATAAATATTTTATTTTTAAATGCTAAGAGATTTTAATAAAACATTAAAATATTTTACATAAATAAAAAGTCAAAATTCAAATTTTCAACTTTATAATATTAAAAGGGAAAATGGTACCAACAGTCTCTTAACTTTAGCACATTTTATAAGGTTATTCTTGATTTTTTTGATAGTCTTATCCCTTAATTTTATTATGTTTGGCACCATTATTCTGTCCATCAACTATCAAAAATAGCACGTGAAGTGCACAGATGAAAGACATTTCTTGCCATTTTAAAAATTTTGCATTTTCTATATTGCAGTATTGGTCATTTAGCTTTTAATGTATTGCAATATTTGATCATTAATTTTTAATTTAATTTTTAACTTTTAAAATTTTAATTTAAGAAGAATTGAGACTTTCCTTTAGGAAATATTACTATTTCACATCATATTACTATTTTTAATTTAAAAACACTAATTTTTATTTTTTTATATATTTTTTAAAATTTACTAATATGCCAAATTTCAAAAATATAATTTTTTTTGTAAATTTAAGTGTAAAATTATCAAAAGTTTAATATTAATTTTAATAAAAAAAATTTTGATATAACTATTGATTAAAATTCGACTTTAAAGATTTATAAAAAAATATTAAAATTTTAATATTAAATCTTTTTCATATTAAACTTTCAATATTAAAATTTTTGAAAGAAGTTTTAATATTTTAAATTTTTTCTATATTAATTATTTAAAAGTCAAGTGTGGTTACCTCATGACACTCGTACCTACACTAAAGAAGTTATGGGTTTGAGAGAGTGATGTCTGAAATTTGATATTCTTTTTGTATTTCATTCTTCTTGAAATTAATCAAATTTTAAAATTTTAAATTACAAAATTTTAATTTAAAAATACTAATATAACGTGAAATAATAATATTTCATAACTATAAAGTTTTAAATATTTCTAAAACAAAATTTTAAAAATTAAAAAAATATTAACGTTGAGAGACCAATATTGCAATATATTAAAAGTTAAATGATTAATACTCCAATATATAAAACAGACAAATTTGAAAATGACAATAAATGCCCCTCACATGTCATTTTTAACATTTGATTGATGAAATTATCAAAAAGACGAAAAAGTTTCAAACATTATGAAGTTAATGAACTAAGCTGTAAAAAAGAAAAGGATCAGAGCTAATATTATAAAAGACGTTTTAGATAAGGAACTATTTGTACCAATTACTTTGTCTAAAATTCTAAAACTTAAAATTAACTAAACAAAATCCAAACTTAATTCAAAACCGACCCTTCAATCTAATCTAAACTAGCAATTATAAGATTGGATCGTATTGAATTTAATGTTGAAATTAGTTTGTACTAAATTGAAAATTATCAAATCCCGATTAATATTTTGATAAATTTAGTTATTATCAAAATATATTAGTTTCGAACTGATGAACACTCTTGAACCGATTAATTTGAACCAATCGACTCGATGACAGTTAGTTAAGTTTTGTTTGGTTTCTCCAATTGGTTCGATTTCGGTTTGATTTGTAAAAAAGTGTAAAAAATCGACTGCACTAAATTGACGCTCACCATTAAGTGACATGTGCCAGTTTTTTTTTTTTTTTTTTTTTTATAATAGATACTAAGTGCATGTAAAAATAGTTTTATTATTTTGCACTTTATTATATTCAAGTTTAAAAACTGATACAATTTAATATGGTCCGTATAGTGATAATTAAACCTAGTAGTCCAAAGTCAAATAACTCAAAAATTGCAACAATTTGAAATATTGATGGTTTAAATTGCTACATTGAAAAACAAAGAGCATGAATTTCAAAATTCTTAAATTAAAGTACTATAGATTTTGAAATATATAGGGTTTTTTCCAATGCTAAATCTCATTTGTTAATGTTTAAATTGGATTATGAAGTTTGGTCCAAATGAATTTGGTTTAAGTTTAACATAGTCCAATTTGGTAATGGTGTTTTGGGCCATTTATTATGTGCACAATACACAAACACATTATATATATATATATATATATATATATATATATGTTTGTTAAACATGCACAATACACAAACACATTATATATATATATATATATATATATATATATATATATGTTTGTTAAACATTAGAATGGCTTTCTGCAACTTGTTGAAAGGCTTCGAGCTAGCTAACTGATCTTGTTGCATATATTTATCTAATGATTTACATGACTAGCAATTTGTCTTTTTTGGTTGAAATGTTCCATTCAATTTTCTATTTTTTGAGTAGAATTAGCAGTTTTGATGATTTTTTTACTTAGTAAATTGTTTATCCTAATGATTTTAAGCATCCAAATGTGTATATAATACACTTATATATGTTGTGCTCCATTTTTTGTCAGTATCCAAGCTCCATGTGGCAGTCAGCTCAGCGGCTCGCTAGTCAGGTCCAAAGTTTGTAAACAAGAATAGCTAGTCAAAATGTGAGTCTTATAATAGATGACATTATATAACTTTGATATAAGCCCTTATATAAGATCTATACAAAAATTAAAGTGGAGGACATCAACTTATTATGGGCAATAAGTAATTTATTTGCAGTACTAAATCTATGACTAGAAATAAAATGATCCTGAAATTCAATGGAAGCTCAATTGGGCGAGCGGTCATTTTTTGTTTGGCAAACGTTGCCTTTGAACGTTTAATAGGTGGATTGGCTTGGCTCCAAGAGGTATGGCAAGTTTGGGTGCTGTGGTGTTAAATGTTTATTTAGATCTGGCTAGTGTCGCTCATGCTTATTCGGCGGAAACATGTTTGTTGAAAAATGTTATTGAGAATTCTTCGGCAGTAAGCACGAGTATGAACGCTTATTTTAAAAAGATGCTTTTGGGACACATTTAGTCCAATATTTTTTTTTGACTAAGGCATGTGTTGTTTTGATGTCAACATATGTGCTAAAGAAAATATCAAATTCATTGGAGGCTACTTTCGAATTCCTATGCCAATGTAGTTAGAGGTATGTTTTGATGTTTAACAGTAAGAGCATTTCCAATGGAAAATGTGAATTGTAGTATATATGACATAAAAACAGACATTGTTTAAATTTAGGTGGCATAAATGCACATTCAGTTCAAAATTTATTTTTCAACAATAATATGCACAAAATTATTTATGGTTTATTAATTAATTATATATTTTATTAAATATTTTTAATTATTGAACAAATTAGATTTTTTAAGGTAAATTTTACTTTTTAAAAAATTTGACAATGTCTCTGACAAAGCCTTTAGAAATAAACATTCACTTTGACAGTGTTTAGGCCATGTCAGCTTGACATTCATTCTAAACATTATCATTGGAGCATATTTTTTAAAAACAATATATATTTATTTATGTGGCATGTTAACTTTAGCAATCTACATTTCATTTGAGATACTCTATTGTCAAAGTGAATGTTTATTTCTGAAGGCTTTGTTAGACATTGTCAAGTTTCTAAAAATTTAATTTAATTTTTTTAAAAATCCAATTTGCTTAAAAACTAAAAATATTTAATAAAATATAGAGCATATTACAATTACTTCATTTGAAGTTTGCCTAAATTACATATTGATTAATAAGGTTAGCATAAATGACAAAGTCCTCCGTTCTATTTGATTTTTTATCCATGAAATATAATATTTCTATTATGTGGCAAAGTAAAATACAATAATACTCTCCACATTGAAATATGTGGGGAAAAGATTCTCAACCTCAATATGTACAATCTCTTATTTTCATCCGGAACATTAAGTAACGAAAAAACTAAATACTATTAAAGACCCTCATATGGATAATCTTTATGAACTCTGAAGTGGAAAATTGGTTTCTTGAATCAATGAGAGAGGTAGTGGCATATCTTAGGGAGTCATAAAAGGCAGGGATATTTACAATGCCAAAACTGGTTTTATTTGTTGGGTTTTACTGCTTTGCGTAGATCAGTCTTTTAGTCCATTGAATTTGTCTCTCCTCCACTTAAGATCCATGGAAGCCCTAAATTTTACAGAGGGAAAAACTGAGTTTTGTTAGTCATCAAAAACTAAAATTGTTTCAAGAGAAAGAATTAAAACAAAATTATTATCATTCTAAACCTTAAAATTGTTTCAAGAGAAATAATTAGAACAAAATTATCATCATTTTGAGATCTAAACATTACCAATTGACTAACTAAAGAAGAACAACATGTTCAAGATTCTTGTTTTCCTACTTTTCCTCCTATATTTTTGGCAGCAACCAAAACAAAGCTTGAATTTTTTATATTTTAATTTTAATTTTTTGAAAGACAAAATATGCAAGAGAAAGTGAAAACAAAAACTAATACCAAATCAAAAACAGCCAGCAAAGTTTTTGTCCAAACATGGCTTGAAATTTGAAGTCAAACAGTGAGATCCCCAATGAAAGAAAGACCCAAGAAAAACGAAAACTTACTCAGTGCCTGTTTTTGCAGATAGCCTTCTAGAAGCATCCCTATATATCATCTTCCTTAACAGATCTTTCGTTGTCGGTGAAACAGACTATAAAATCCTCTCTGAGAACCTCAAATTTCCTCTCAAAACAGCTTCAAAAATCTCCGTCGCAGACTCACCGTAAAATAGAGGAATTCTAGCAAGCATTATATACAAAATAACACCAGCACTACTCTATGGAAGATGGATATGGCGAGGGAAATGGTTCTGAAAATAACAATCATGTCTTTTCGGATGGTTTCGGAGAAGTAAAATGATTTTTTAGTGTCAGCCTGCGTTTCTAAATGTGCAAAAATAATATAATACCATTGTCCCATCAATTTTAATAGAGAAAATCAAACAAAAGAAAAGGCGTTGTCATTTATGCTAACTTCAATGATCGATATGTAATTTAGATAAACTTCAAAGGAAGTAATTGTAATATGTCCTAAAATATATAATTAATCAATAGCCATAAATAATTTTTGTGCATATTATTATTGAAATGTAATTTTTGATTGCTCTATAAATAGACATTGTTTAAATTTATGTGGCAAAAATGCACATTCAATTAAAAAATTATTCTCCAATGGTAATGTGCACAAATATTATTTATGATTATTAATTAATTATATATTTTTTTGAGCAAATTTGATTTTTAAAGAAAACTTAACAATGTCTGACAAAGACTCCAGAAATAGACACTTACATTGACAATGTCAAGGCCACGTTAGCTCGACATTCATTATAGACAATGTCATGGAGTGCATTTTTTCAAAACAATATTTATATTTGCTTATGTTGCATGTTAATTTCAGCAATGCACATTTCATTTGAGATATTTTAAAAATAGATATTCATATTGACAATATTTAAATTACGACAGTTCGACATTCATTATATATATTACTATTTGAGTGTTTTTTTAAAATAATTTTTATATTTACTTATATAACATGTTAATTTTAGTCATTAACTTTGCATTTGAAGTTCTCTTATTAACTAGGCTACCAAAGTTGTGCTGTTGCCTCGTTGGTCCCTCTCATATGATTTTTTTTCCTGCTTTTTATTTATTTATAATAATAATGATTATTATTATTACCCTTTTTGGCTGTATAGTTGATCCATATGAGATGATATACCTATTCTTTATTTTTTTTTTCCTTTTGGTGTTGTGCTTTTTTATCTTTTGTTTTTTCTCTAATATTATACATTTTTTCTTTCTTTAATAAAGTGTGCGGTCTCAACATTATTTTTGGATTAACTGTAATAATGTTTTCTAAACTGCGAGTAAAATGAACTTATCAAAATCTCTATACTGTTAACTGTAATAGTGTTTTTCTAAATTAAATTGAAATAAAATTGAAAATAGGAGATAGATTATAATTTTAAAAAATAAACAGACATATTTAAAATAAAAAATATGATTTTAAAATTTAAGTAAACAAAAATGTTAGTATTAAAAAAGTTTCATATAATAATTTTGACCCAAAAAAAAGGAGTCAACTAAATAAAACCAAATTTTAACCATGGATAATTGACAGACCAAAAAATTAAATGGATAGATTCTATCAATTTAAAAATTACGTAAATAATATATAATTTTTAAAATTAATATTTTCATCGTATTAAAAATTAAATAATATAAAAAAAAATTTAAAATTTATTTAAAATTTTATTTTTTTTAATACAATTAAAAATAAAAAAATAATTTTAAAGATCATTTAGTATGCACATAACTTTTTAATTGATATAATCTGTTAATTTTAATAAAATTAGACAAATATATAATTTTTTAAATTATAAAATATTAATTTTACAAATTAATTTTAAAATTTTTATATAAACAAATATAATTTTAAAAAAATATAAAAGTTCATTTAAACTTCAATTTTATATTAAATTATTAATAATTATATATCGTTACTCATAAAGACGGATCAAACCACCGTACCAATAAAATCGGTTTTGTTTTAAAAAAAGAAAGAAAAGAAAGAGTCGGTTTTTATTTTTTATTTTGATTGATTTCTTTACCTAGGGGTCGGATATTCCCATTAACCGAACCCGCCTCAGAAAACGTAAAAATCAGACAGAACCCTAACAACACCCATCTATGAGAAAGAGCAGAACTCTACTGCAACTCAGAAATTCGACTTATCCATTCCGCCATTCGAGATTCACCCAAACAGTCGACACTCGACAGCGGCTTTAGGCTTCAGCGAGTCAGCGACGGCGGAGCCGCGGAACGGTGTGTTACCCACGGATCTCTTCATCTCTTCTTCACCATTTCTAAACTCGTTTTTTTCTCTCTTTTTCTTTTTGCCTGAGTTATGCATGCTTGCTAGTTTGATTGTCTTGATAATTTCTGTTAACTCGAGATGGATAAGAAATTTTTCACTAATCCAGTTCAATTTCTCTGTTCTTGGAACCAAATACACTGAAATATATAAACACCCTTTAGTTTTGAGTCTTTTGTGGCTTGACTCATGCGTTTGCAATATTACTGACTCATCATATTCAGCTGTACCAACTGTAATAACGTAGTTAATAGGAATTGTTCCATCAAAATACTTTTCTTGTTTTTTCCTGTATATATATATGGATCATTGTCTTTTTTACCAAATAGCAACTAAAATGGATAAATTCATAGTTTTTAAAAAAAAAAATTGTGTTTTCACTAAAGCATAGACGATTATGGTGGGTTTGGTAATTGAACAGTCATTTTCTTTTCTTTTGTTTTTTGTTTTTTCTATTTTATCTTTTTCTGTCTCAAAAGTTTTTTTTTTCCCACATATTATCTAATTGAAAGATAGATGATTTGCATACGTTGTTTATTACACTCGTATTAGTACGTTTAACTCTTTGTTTTGAACTTTTGTCTCAAGTATTTATAGGTTTAATTAAATCCCCACTGTTTAATATAAGGTCTTAGTTTTCAGTCATGCTTGTAAGTACATAATCCTCACATCTTCTGGAATGTCCTGAACTTGTATAAGTTGTAATAACTTATAAGTTGTGATAACTTTTTCAGAATGCTGTGTTTGCTGGTGGAGTTGATACCTATGCAACTGAAACAAAAGGATTCTTACTTCATAGTGCTGAGCAGGTGACTCGTTGAAGAGGACATTTTTCTTAGTATACAAATATTTCTTTCTTTAGATAGAATATTTATTAGGAGAGTAGTTGATCAATTCATAGTGTTCTTTATCTGTTATTATTCCCTCTTTTATTTTTTATTTTTTTCATGTTCATGTGTTGGTTAATAGGAGTCAGTATGTTGAGGACTATCTACTTTTGTTATTCTTTTTGTTTTTTCTTTTTCCTTACTTTCCCTGAGTTAATGTCTACTTAGTGAAATTCTCCTTTGCATGTAAAGGGGTTGGATGTTACATATATTTGTATATGAAAGAATGAAATCCTTTTGGGCTCAATTTTAGCAAGTAAAAAAAAAAAAAAGTGTTGGATCTCAATTTTGGGCCCATGCAAAATATTTTTTTGAGCCCAGCCCAATCGATAATCCAAACCGACCAAAAATGGTTTGGTTTTCTTTTTGCTATCGGTTTGATTTGGGTTGATGATATAGGAAAACGCAACAATTGATTTGGTTAGTAAATTTTCAAAAAACAGAACCAATCCTAACCAAGTCCAGCCCTAGTCTAACTCATCTTTCTCAACTTTCAAGTCTTTACAAACAGTTTCTGATATTTGTAGAGTACCTAAAAACTATCTTATACCCACATTAATAATTAATAAATTATGTATTAACTGTGTTTTGTCTTTCAATCTAAAACCTTTCTTTGCATGTTTAAAATATTGTTTCCAATATACTTTAATATGTATAATTGTAGAAGTGTTCTTTTTAAATCTATTTCTCTGTTCTCTTTTCAGGTTGCCGTGTTTGCTGGTGGAGTTGATATCTCTGCAACTGAAACAAAAGGAACATTCTTAATTCATAGTGCTGAGCAGGTAACTCATTGAGTTAATGTCTATCTAATAAACCAAACCGAACCAAACCAACCAAAAATGGTTTGGTTTGGTTTTCTTCGTGCTCTCGGTTTGGTTTGGGTTGATGTTATAGGAAAACTGAACTGATTGGTTTGGTTAGCTATTTTTCAAAAAACAGTTACAACCCTAATGAGCCCACCCCTGTCTATATATTTATCTTCCAAGAGAAATTATTTTTTCTTATTTTTTTCTGTCAAGGGCTGGGCGTGATGCCTTTAGAGAAAGGAGGATTTGAGAGAGAGAGAGAGAAAAAGAGTGTATAAGATAGAGAAGAGAGAGTGAGATTGGGGGTTTAGGATTTGGGGAAGCTAGATGGCAACCTCGTCGCAGTCTCTCTGTTATGGCGGAACTGTCTCCGCAGGACCTAGTGGTGGCAGTTCTGACACTCTCAACCGCATCCTCGCTGACCTCTGCACCCGTGGCAATCCCAAGGTATGGGTTCAAGAAAATTTCTCTTCTTTTTTTATTTATTTATTTTTTATCCTCTGGATTTTTGAAAAAATGATGAATTTTTCTTGACTGGTTTTGTTTTAAAGTATAAATTTTTTTGTATCCCAAGGTATGGGTTCAAGAAAATTTCTCTTCTTTTTTTATTTATTTATTTTTTATCCTCTGGATTTTTGAAAAAATGATGAATTTTTCTTGACTGGTTTTGTTTTAAAGTATAAATTTTTTTGTACTTCCCAAGTAGAAGATGGATTTGACGAAGGTGAAATGTGTTAAATATGTCTTGCAATTTTTTATTTTTTTTAGTTTCGTTTTGTTTTTCGGTTAGGGTTATTGAATGGAAGTGGTTTGTTTTTCGCCGAGTAAGTATCCAGAAGAAACAGAGTGAGTCTTGGGGTGTACTTTGGCTTGGTTGAGTTTTGAAAAATCACTCCAGTGTTGCTATAGTGAATTTTTATCGAGTTTTGATTGTTTTGTAAGTTAATCATGGAATTTCTTTAAGGAAAGCTAGTATATGGTTCTGCAAAATTTTCATATATCAACTCTCTGGTGGTGTTCATTGTTTATTGATGGCTTGGGTTCTTCTCAAGGCTATGTCTTGGTAAAATGTTCTTGGGAATCTTTTTTAATTTTACTTTATGAATATGTTTAGTTTAATAGTATACTCATTTTTGTTGATTCTTAAAGTAAGAGGTTGTCTATGCACCAACAAATTGCTTTTTTAAGTCGCGGCTACCTTTTTAGAGCAAAAATAAGTCAAGAAATTTCCTTGAGAAAGATGCAAATCAACTTCTGAAAGCTTTTTATCCTATCAATATATTTATTTCAATACTCATAGCTGTCTCTCAAGTGCACTTAAATTGCTAGGTAGAGATTTAATATCTGTAAGCTAGTTTTAAATGGTACTCTTTGTGCTGCTTGATGCAACTTTCTGTGAATTTACTAATGTATTGGTCCCTTGGCATGTTTGGTAGCTATATTGGAATTAAATTTTATTATTTCAGGAGGGGGCTTCTCTAGCTTTAAAGAAACATTTGGAGGAAGAAGCTCGTGATCATACTGGGGAAGCTTTTTCGCGATTCATAAATCAATTGTATGATCGGGTTTCTAGTCTCTTAGATAGTAGTGATGTGGCAGAAAATTTGGGGGCTTTAAGAGCCATTGATGAGTTGATAGATGTTGCACTTGGAGAGAATGCCTCTAAGGTTTCAAAATTTTCCAATTACTTGAGGACTGTGTTTGAGCTTAAATGTGATACTGAAATTTTGGTTCTAGCAAGCAGAGTTTTGGGTCATCTAGCCAGGGCTGGTGGTGCAATGACTGCGGATGAAGTGGAACGCCAGGTTTGTTGCATCTTCTGCTGATGGTAGCTTGGCTATTGACCAGCAAACATCTTACATGCCTTTCTTTTTTAGATACAAATTGCACTTGATTGGCTACGTGGAGATAGAGTAGAGTATCGCCGTTTTGCTGCTGTCTTAATCTTGAAAGTAAGTGGTGCTTTGTTTTTACTTTGCATTCTTGTTGATCAGCATAAGGTTTACAGGTTACATGGATTATTAATTTTTTTTAATCTCTATTTTTCTGTCTGTCAATAAGGAAAGAGTCTCTCAGATTCATATTTTTCCATATGCATGTAGTGAGAAGACTAGCTTAGAAGATCTCATGTTATTTCATATTATTTCCAATTTTCCATAGCAATTGCAGTTTAGCATTTACTTTTCTTCTCTGATGTTACATTCAAAATTCACCTCTTTAGGAAATGGCAGAAAATGCTTCAACTGTATTCAATGTTCATGTACCTGAATTTGTTGATGCTATCTGGGTCGCTCTAAGGGATCCAAGATTGGATGTTCGAGAGCGAGCTGTGGAGGCTCTGCGTGCTTGCCTTCGTGTTATTGAGAAGCGTGAGACACGTTGGCGCGTGCAATGGTTAGTATTTCCTCCACAACTATTATTACTTATGCACGATAAAGAACTTCAAAAGAAATTTAGAATTGAGTTGCAGAATGGAAAACCTGTGTGTTGGGACTTTGTTTTTATGTAGTGTTGCATGTCAATAAATGCCTTTCCTTTTGTAATCAATGGTGTATGATCTTCCTGCATTTCAGAATATCAAAGCTGGCTATTTTTGTTATAATATCAAATTGTGATATTGCAGGTATTATCGTATGTTTGAGGCTACACAAGATGGATTGGGTAGAAATGCTCCTGTACACAGCATACACGGTTCTTTACTTGCAGTGGGAGAGCTTTTGAGGTTTATTTCTTTAAGTTACGCAACCAAAGAAATCCTAGAAAGTCACTCTTCTTACTATTGTTTGGAGTTTATTACTTCTCTCTTCTACATCAGTATGATATTATATGTAAAAGATGATTTGAAGTTCCATCTGATGTTCATCCTCAAACTAATCTGAGTTACCATTAGAATTGCATTTGAAGAATATTTACAGCCATAGGCATTTGTCTTGAGTGTTTTGTGATTGAATGTTTTTTATGTCGAATATGGGAAGGTGGTAATTGTACACATGCTGAAAATGTATTGTACATATATATATTTTATTGTATATTATCTTGTTTCAAATGTAGCTCAATTGTATATGGGCAGGAATACGGGCGAATTCATGATGTCAAGGTACAGAGAAGTTGCTGATATTGTTCTTCGCTATCTAGAGCATCGTGATCAGCTTGTTCGCCTGAGCATAACTTCACTGCTACCTCGGATTGCTCATTTTCTGCGTGATAGATTTGTTACAAACTACTTAACGGTTTGTGTTTTGTTCTTTCTTTATTCTATTTTACTAGTGTAACAGTACGAAAAATGGTTGAGTTTAGATGCTCTTTAGCTTATTTATTGTTTTAAGATGCCAAATATATAAATGGATTGCTTTTTATTGCAGATATGCATGAATCATATCCTTGCAGTTCTACGAAAACCAGCTGAACGTGCCAGTGGGTTTATTGCCCTTGGGGAGATGGCTGGTGCTTTGGATGGAGAACTAATCAACTATTTGCCGACAATTACAAATCACTTACGTGAAGCGGTTTGTCAAATTGATTGTTAACTGAAATTAGTCTGCAAGAGCTCTTCCTACTTATCATTGAATTGTAGTAGATTTTATTGGTTTTGGCAATCAATTTTTTAGCCAACTTATTTCTGACAATTATCATATATATATATATTTCTTGTTATGTAGATTGCTCCACGTAGGGGTAGACCCTCACTTGAAGCTTTGGCTTGTGTTGGAAACATTGCGAAAGCAATGGGGCCTGCTATGGAGCCTCATGTTCGTGGCCTTTTGGATATTATGTTCTCAGCGGGTCTATCCCCTACACTTGTTGAGGCCCTTGAGCAAATTAGTATAAAGTTAGTGTTTGTTATAAACTTTCTTCTTTACCTTTATTCTTCAAGGGGATTTTAACATTGTTTGTTGTTTCAGGATTCCATCTTTGCTCCCTACTATTCAAGATCGGCTGCTTGACTGCATTTCAATGGTTCTGTCTAAGTCCCACAATCCTCAAGGGAGACCAGCTGCAGGTGTGAGTAGAGCAAATTTGGCAAATGTCCCTCAGCAAGTTTCAGATCTTAATGGTTCAGCCCTTGTGCAACTGGCATTGCAGACTTTAGCTCGCTTTAATTTCAAGGTTTGTGTAATATATGTATCAGCTGTGAATCTCACTTACATCTGAAATCTCACTCAGAAACTATTATTCTGTTAGGGCCATGACCTTCTTGAGTTTGCAAGAGAATCAGTAGTTTTATATTTGGATGATGATGATGGAGCTATACGAAAAGATGCTGCCCTATGCTGCTGCAGATTAGTTGCAAATTCTTTTTCTGGTTTAGCATGTTCTCAATTTGGTTCAAGTAGGTCTAGTAGAACTGGGGGAAAACGTCGGCGCCTTGTTGAGGAGGTTTGGCTTGCAACAATAATTTACTCGTTAATTTGTACTTGTTTCTTTTTAATTGTTTGTATTTCATCCCCTCTGACCCTCCATATTGCTATGTTTTCTTTTACTTGTATATCATATGCAACAATAATTGTTTGTTTCTCGGTCACAAATTATGTAGATTTTATGTTACTGGGGTTTTCTTGTGGTCCTGTATCTCTTTTGTTAATCCTTACAATGACACTAGGGTTTTATAGTCTTGGTAATGTTGTTTTGGGTCATTAGTATGTACACAGTACACATATACGTTTGTTAACTAATTTCTGGCTTTCTGCAGCTTGTTGAAAAGCTTCTAATTGCAGCTGTTGCAGATGCTGACGTGACTGTTCGCCATTCAATCTTTTCCTCTCTGCATGGAAATAGCAGTTTTGATGATTTTTTAGCACAGGCTGATAGTCTGAGTGCGGTTTTTGCTGCTTTAAATGATGAGGTAGAAGTTTATTAATTTCAGATTCATTCTTAATATTGAGATTTCAAATTGATTGTTTAACCTTTTTGTTTGCTGCAACTTGCAAAGCATATGCTACACTGTACTTAACTTGCAAATGATTTGTGCTGCTTGTTGTTGGTATAAATGCATAATAGGTTCACAATCAAGATGCTACAACATGCCTGAGCTATATTTTCCTGTGGAGTAATTATGATTTATTGTTTATTTTTCAAATTCTATGTACCCTAATTTTTTATTGAACTATTAGTCAGCTTACTGTCTTCGTAATAGGGTACTATTAAGTCAAATAGGTGTTCCCAGATATATATAATTTTTCATTACAATACTGGCAGTGAAGTAGACATGAGAGACTGAAGCCTTAAAAAGAGCCAGTGTCTTATTCTATGTAAACAGTGAAATTTTTTTTTTCAATATTTTCTGAAAAGTAAAAATGCTTTTGAGCTTTCAATAGAGTAAATGGAGGGATGATAGTCCATTCTAATTCCTCGTTTTACATTTTCTTTTTGCAAGGGACTGTGGCATGATGCTTCAGTTCACCTCATTGGCCTTTTTTAGTATTTTTGACAATAAGTTGATTTCAGTTAACCTTGTGATGTGATCATTGCATCACATATTGTGTATCTGTTTATGCATTCTTTGGTTACAAGTCTTCTAGTGGTCATCTTTTTTCTCTTACTCGATGAAGATTTGCCGTGTGTTGCTTTGTTTTAATGTTTCAGTTCCATTTGTTTGTTTAAGGTAATAGTTTGATCTTTCTGTTACAGGATTTTGATGTTCGTGAATTTGCAAT
The DNA here is from genome assembly GCA_003254975.1 of Ochetophila trinervis. Classification (NCBI taxonomy): domain Eukaryota; kingdom Viridiplantae; phylum Streptophyta; class Magnoliopsida; order Rosales; family Rhamnaceae; genus Ochetophila; species Ochetophila trinervis. Next base: position 19,080 of record QANX01003745.1, read on the forward strand.
TTCTTTGGCTGGGAGATTATCAGAAAAAAATCCTGCATACGTTCTTCCTGCTCTTCGTCGCCATCTCATTCAGTTGCTCACACTTCTGGACCAAAGGTGATGTAATATGGTTACTTATGGCTGTTCTACATAATTTTTGGTTTCCCTGTAACTGGGGGGATTAATGGTTAAAGGACTGCTTCCCTTCAAACTACATGAAAGCTGTCAAAAGTGTTGACTTTACTTGCTATGTCAGCAGCGCAGATAGCAAATGCAGAGAAGAAAGTGCAAAGTTGCTGGGTTGTTTAATACGGAATTGTGAACGATTAGTTCGTCCTTATATAGCTCCGATACAAAAGGTGTAATGTTGTGTAGTTATTCGTAACATATAACAAGCGTAGATAATATTACTTTAGCCCTTATATTCCCCCTTCCCCCCCCCACCCACCCACCCACCCCGCCCTCCTCTCTTTCACTCATACTTTCCTGTCTGGTTGAGCAGGCACTTGTGGCTAGACTTATTGAGGGCGTCAATGCTAATAATGCCATTATTAGTGGAGTTCTTGTGACAGTTGGAGATCTTGCTAGAGTGGTATGTTAAGGTTTTTATTATTTATATATTTATTTTTATATATATTTTCCCCATGTTAGAATAATTGGTTTATAGATGATAGCATTTTTTGGTCTAGATTGTGGGAGGGGTTTATTTATTTACTACCTATTGTTTGGCGTCTTACATGGACTGTATTGAAGGCATGTGGTTTCAGATATTCTTTTGTTCATTTGGTTGAAAAAGGTAGTTAGGAATTTTGGGCCTCAATATTTGGGCATTATGTGAAAGTGATTTTCTCTGGATTTATTTCAATTGAGACCTGGGAAATTGAAAAAAAGGAGAAGAATAGACAGAGAATGGGAAGGTGAGAGGCAATAAAATATGCTTTGGGAAGATGTGTGGTGAGCTGATCACCCTTTTGCTGTCAACTTTTCCAATACTTTTCAGATTGTCCAATGCTCATAATGATTTCATTTCAGATGCTTGTTCTTTGTCCTCTAATCATGTGAGTAATTGGACTTTTTCCTTTAGAAGAAATTTGAATGACAGAGTAATTGAAGATCTGAGTTCTTTGTTAGGTGTTTTACAAAATTTTTTGTATTAATCCTTTAGCCTCTGACAAAAGAAAATGGTCAGTTGATTCTTTGGGCTTTTCATGCAAATCTTATTTCCAAACTATCATAGATAGTGGTGACAATTTGTTTTTGAGCCTTTGGATTATGCATGGAAATCAAGTGTTCCTTGCGAAGTGAAAGTCTTTGCTTTGCTGGTTTTTCATAGAAAGTTAAATACCTGTGAAGTGCTTCAGAGGAAAAATCCATAGTCTCACCATCTTGGTGTTTTTGTGTTAAGAGGAAGCAGAAACAGTAGATCATTTATTTCTTCACTGTAGAGTTACAAGTAGTTAAGCTTTGTTTTTTTTTTTTTTTTTTTTTTTTTTTTTTTTTTTTNTTTTTTTTTTTTTTTTTTTCTAAATTTTGTGGGGCATTAATGGTGGAAAGAACAATTGGTTTTGGTACTAATAACTTGGTCAAGGTGATGTGGAAGTCTGTTATTTTTATCTTTGCTGTGGGTAATTTGGATTCAAAGAAACAATAGAATCATTGAAAACAGTGATGAGCAATGAAGATCTTTTTGGGAAAGCTAAATACTTAGCAGCTTTGTGGGTCTCTATAAAGAAAGATTTCAAAGATTTCCCTTTTTCCTTGATTATTTTAAATTGAAAAAATATCACGGGTGGTTGATGTGTTTATAAGTCTTATTTATGTATATTTTTTCAATGTCTGTTTTTTGATTTTGAGGATTTCTTATCCTCTCCTTTACCTTTTGTATTGATTTCCTATCAATGAAAGGTTGTTTCTTATAAAAAAAGGAAAAAAAAAAGAAAAAAAAAGAAAAAAAAAAGAAGAAAGAATGGTGGGGAGGTGAGAGAGGGTGAAATATGTTTCTGAATTTTCAATATGAAATCTGTCATCCTTTTGGGTCACTGTGAAGCCTATTTATATATAAAAGCAAATCTATTCTAATAAGGAAACTAAATCAGCTCATAATTTTAATTGAAGATGTAAAAAGTTTCTAAATTAGTAAAACTTTATTCTTAAAATATTTCTCATGTCCCACATCATTACTTTTAAGGTCAGATACTTTATACCTTTATTTTTAATTCTGGTCATTGGGTCTTTCCAAGTGCTGTTGAATCTGATAGATGCCAACAGTAGTGAAACTGTTAGATTTCTAGGGTGATTATTGTCCTCTTATTGGGGGTTCATCATTGTTCTCTCTCTCTCCTTTGTGGTATTGTTTGTAAATATTTTCTTCATTGTGTTTCTTATCCCAAAAAAAATAAAATAAAAACTCTTTATTATAAATTCTTCAAATTGAAACTTATCGAGAAATTATGTGTTGTGTATTTTACTAAATTTCTCCATTATTTTCTTAAATATCTATTTAATTATGGTTATGGTTTTTGTTTTAGGGTGGTTTTGAGATGAGGCAATACATTCCTGAACTTATGCCTTTAATCGTTGAAGCTTTACTAGATGGAGCAGCTGTCACAAAACGTGAAGTAGCTGTTGCTACTCTTGGTCAAGTTGTACAGAGCACTGGGTATGCCATTTTGATTTTGGTTTATAATTTGTAATTTCTGTCAGTTTTATTTTGATAGGTGATACATGTTACAATTATTCCATGATTAACCTTAGGTGAATTCTATATTAATGTGGTTTTTGTTATACATAACACTTTATAAAGCGTCTGCTGAATACATAGGTGCACAAAGTTAACACATGCGCTGAAATATAAGGAATGTACAGATATCTCATAATACAGTAATTCGCTCATCAGGGATTTTCTATTCAGGATTTGTCTAGGATAACGTGTATCCAATGTTGGTAAGTTGTGATAAAATTTTTCCACGCTTACCAACATTGGATACGCGTTATTCCGGACGAATCCTGGACAGAAAATCCCTGACGAGATAAATTTTTTCTCATTAGATATATATATATATATATATTATCGAGTCCAATTCAGATCAGTATCCTAGGAAACAATGGCTTTTTCCACTGGACTATCCCTGCAAGAACATAAATATCTTATAATTAGTGGATTATTTTGTTTGGATATATTTTTATATTTCAGACTTAAAATTTCCTTTGGACCAAAAAATGAATAGGGCTTCAATTAGTAACCCGTTAGACTAAACTTCTGGAAATAGTATCTTTATTTAGTTTTATTTATATTTTGTACTAAATCTTCTTTTTAAAAGTACTTTTAAGAAGTTGCGCATTGTTTGTTTTGATACTTGATGCTCCCATTTCATGCATGGGCCTCGATGTGTGGAGTACCTCTTTGATACTTCAACAATAGTTAAGTTAATTATGTTTAATAAGTTGAGATTCAATATTTGATCCTTGTAAGTGAAACTAATTAACTTTGGCGTTCATTAATTTCCATGTCTTTTCAATAGAGGTTTTTTGATTCTTGTAAATGAAATTGATTAACTTTGGTTTTCATTAATTTGTGAAAGAAGTGTGTGAGCAATGTATTTTTAATAGAACGTTTTGTTTCCTTTAAAATAAAAGTATGTGAAACTTTCATCAATTTTTAGTTTTCTTTCCTTCCTTCTTTTTTTTTTTATTTGGAAATTTTTTGTTGTGTAAATATGACAGGTATGTCATAACTCCATATAATGAGTATCCACAATTACTTGGCTTACTCTTGAAGTTGCTGAATGGTGAGTTAGCATGGTCTACTAGACGCGAAGTATTAAAGGTAGCTACAATTGAACTATATTTCTTAATGGAATACACATTTTTTATTTTTGACCTAGCTAAATTAAAAAACAAATAAAGGCTTGCTTAGTTATAGTCCAATGAATTTTCTTATGCTAAAATGATTCTTGGGCTTTACCAGGTTCTTGGGATTATGGGTGCTTTGGATCCTCATTTACACAAACGGAATCAGCTTAGCCTGCCTGGGCCACATGGAGATGTTGTTCGCGCTGCCAGTGATTCTGGTCAACACATTCAGTCTGTGGATGAGCTGCCTGTGGACCTCTGGCCATCTTTTGCAACATCTGAAGATTATTTTTCCACGGTAGTATTAGGACTTTTTTTATGCTTTCTTGTAGAATGTTTGACTATTCCACAGCGTCAGTGCTATATGTCAGTATGATGTATGATCTATTATAACTTTGTTGTACAATATATTTCTGCTACAGGTTGCAATCAATTCTCTCATGCGAATACTTAGGGACCCTTCACTTGCTAGTTACCACCTTAAGGTCGTTGGATCTCTTATGTTCATATTCAAGGTATGCTTAAATAAGGGAACCCTGTTTCGTCCATATGTTTGAAGCATAATTCTTTTTGGTTTTCTTGATGTCTTAATTTTGAACCATTGTTCTTTTTGATTGCGAGATTAGTCGATGGGTCTCGGTTGCGTCCCGTACTTGCCCAAGGTTAGTTTATAAATTGATCTGCGTCTTACTTTAGTGGTGTAGGACCAAATGTCCTTCATCAATTGATATAAGACAGTTTACTGGTTCTTTTTCGTTGGATTTTGTGCCAAATATAATACGTTTTTCATTAAATAGTATCCTAATGGAAGGGGAAATAATGTTAGTCTTCATTTCGAAGTTCGTAATATCAACTTTTGGAAATTGACATATCCATTCTCATTATTTTGATTAAATATTTTTTCTTTCTTGCCGGCAAAAGAGAAAACTGGATGCCTAAGGAATTTATTGAGAGCAGCATGAGAATGTTGTCAATACAAAAGTCTATCTTTGAATTTATTAATGAATCCCAAAGTGTCTTTTGAAGGGTTCCTTCGTTAATGGGAGATTGTAACTGTCCATTTATTTCTTAAGTTCCAAATATGTTGGTAAAAGTTAAGACTGATATATTGTGGTCTTTGGATTGATTTTCCTTAATCATGTGGTGGACTTATTCAACCTTACGGGCTTCTACTGCTTCTTATTGTAGGTTTTGCCTGATCTGTTTCATACTGTTCGTACATGCGATGATGCCTTAAAGGATTTTATAACATGGAAGCTTGGAACTCTAGTATCTATTGTTCGTCAGGTATATTATGGTGTTGTATTGTTTTATGCATTGTATTACTGTGGAGATATTTTTGGGTACCATATATGAGTTTAATGTCCTATGCAGCACATTCGAAAATATCTGCAAGAGTTGCTGTCTCTTATTTCAGAATTATGGTCGTCCTTCAGTTTCCCAGCTGCTAACCGCCCTTCACTTGGCTATCCTGTAATTTCATTTTCTTAAGCAGACTCACCTTTTATTCCTGTTGTATAATGTGTTTTCCAGAACACCTTTCCATTGCAATTATTTATCTTGTATAATTGTAATTTGACTTGTTTTCTGCAGGTTCTGCATCTAGTAGAACAGCTCTGTTTGGCTCTTAATGATGAGTTCAGAACATATCTTCCTGTTATTCTTCCCTGTTGTATTCAAGTTCTAAGTGATGCAGAACGCTACAACGACTATACCTATGTACTTGACATCCTCCACACGCTTGAAGTTTTTGGTGGTTAGTGCTCCTTGTTTTATGATATTTTGTTTGTAATGTCTGTCAACATCAAAAGCTTGAACAGTAAGGAAGTGGGCTTGACTGTGTACATCAAATTAACAAAAATGCGTACTTAACACTCTCCCTCACATGTAGTCCCATCCAATAACAGGATGAAAAGTGGTTCTTACATGTGCATAACATAATTTACTAAAAATTGGGATTACCTAGATTCAAACATAAAACCATACAGACAACCATAGCTTTTTGTGGGGTGAACTTTTTGTTGTTAAAAATTGGATCCAAGCATATGGACATTTGGAATGTATATCTTTTGGGCCACATATTTGGATCTTATATGCACAGATTAAAAAGATCTCCCAACATGTAGAATGGTAAGAATTTATTCTTGGAGAGTTGTGGAAATAGGGATTTGAATTTAGGACGTGTAACTCTGATGTCATGTTATTTACTATCAACCTTAAAAGTTTAAGTACATTATTCATCAGCATACATATCGAGGAGATTCTTTAAGCCTATCTTAGATAATTATATTAATGACTTTAAATCATTAGTTAGTTACTCAAGCAATAAGAGGACTACAATTTGTCATTTATATAAAATATAATTCAAGATAAAATGACTGTTGTTTTTTGAAATTTAAATAAAACAAACTTGATTTTCTGTTTCAGAAGGCACCATGACTGGGCCTCATGCGGGGTTTTTAAATTCCAAATGAGTTAAAAATTGGTGGCAGATATTGGAGCTCAAAATCCATCTTGTCTTACAGTACAGAAGAATCTTATATTGTGAACTTTACTTATTGCTACCTCTAAAGTTAATTAATTCTGTTGCAAAATTGCAGGGACATTGGATGAGCATATGCATTTACTTCTTCCAGCACTTATTCGTCTATTTAAAGTGGATGCTTCAGTGGAGATAAGACGTGCTGCTATCAAAACTTTGACAAGATTGATCCCTCGTGTGCAGGTTAGAGTTGATCTTTTTTCCAGTACATGGTTTCTCAGTTGAATTATGTACTTTAATCTGAAATTTTTCCCTTCAAATACAATGTTGGTAATAATTTATTTTTTCCCATTTTGTCAGGTCACTGGTCATATATCTTCTCTTGTGCATCACTTTAAGCTGGTCTTGGATGGGTATGTTTCCCCTTTCCTTGACTTGAACCATATATATCCCTCTAAAAAATGATTTAATAAGCTGCACCATTCCATTTTCCGTTTTTAATATGATGTTTTAAGGTGTCAAATGTGTTTGTGTCTCTGGTTATTAACATGATCTTCTTTTGGGTAATTGGTCTGTATATTATATTTCCATTATATCCTTACTCATGAGTTTGTCCTTCCTCCTTTTGTCTATGTAGTCTTCTCCTTTTTTGTGCCTTTATTTATTGTCTACCAAGTTGATCAACTTTGCTGATGCACAAAATGTAGCAAGGGAAGTTTCTCTGCCCAGGAAACTCTGGTTGAAGTGATGATTGAACTCAGCAGAGCGCATTGAGTCTATGAACTTTTGTTTTTTGAACAACAATATTCTTTCTCTTTCTCTAGAGCTATTGGAAGAACTAGTGTTACAACTGACTTACCTTGGCCAAAGTCCTTGAGGTTATTTATAGAGGCTCCTGTTTTCTGATCCATACTAAATCATGTCATGGTTACGCAGACTTAATGTCAGGTCTTTCTGATACTGGGAGTCTGGGACTGTGAACTCCGCAAATAGTTGTCTTGCATCAGGCTGCAGGCGGTGTCGACCTGGTGTCGACATGTTTGTCGAGAAACATTCTTGGAGCATCCTACCCTTCCTTGGAGTTAGGGTCAGCTCTGTAGGTCAGGGCCTCCTTTGGGAGGATCATTGGTTAGGTTGTCTAGCTTGCCTTAGTGGGATGAGCTTAAATCAAGTTGTCCTTGGTGTAATGACTGCAGATTAGGTAGGCTTAAGGAGTGGGTCGAGCTTGGTTAGGCTTTGGGGATAAGTTAGTTAGCTCATGGAATGAGCTCAAGTTGTTTGAGGTAGGATGGTCTCAAATAAGCTTACGGTTGAATTCAGCTGGGTTAAGCTTAAGTGTAACGATGTTAGGTTGATCTCTTTATGTTTATGTTTGTGGTCTTCCTTAATCCAAGGATGCCTACAGAGTTGTGCATGACTTGTTAAGTTGGTGGATGGACTCCTCTGCTTGGCACCTTGGTATGGTGCTCCTCACCTTGAAACCTTGGTAGAGATGCACCACAGCTTGACGTATGAAGAGCTTACCGTGCTACTTAGCTTGAAACCTGAAATCACCCTTATAGGTTAACTTGCTCATGGAAGAAAATTACCATAGGTTGAACAACCCATGGGTTGAGGCCGCCATGTACTTAGCTGTCGATGTGCTAAGCTCATCCTTGATTATTTCATAGTGTACTCTTGATAAGGTTGGTAGCTACAAAAGTTACCCCCAGCTACCAAGGTTGATATGCTGACAACCTTAAATATATACACTTGGTTGCCATTCTTAGTTATTCTTGATTAAGGCAAATATCTCGATCTCTAATAAGCTTGTTTGTCATTTTTCTCTTTTTCTTTCTCACGCAACAGACACATACATGACATATCTATAGTTAATTGTGCCTCTTCTACAAACTGAATCTTTTCAAATGGCAATTCCCCATTTCTAATAATCATTTCTCTTAAATATTGTGTAATTGTGCTACACGTGAGGGGGTATTTTAAATGTCTATTGCTTAAGCTTGATATACATAGTTGAGTCCATAACTTAAGCATTTGGGATTGATGGTTGCATAATAAATTTTATTTGCTGTATTTCTTCCCTGAGTTCATTATACCTCTGCTGTTTGAATGGTTATACTGTCATAAGCATTTAAACTTGCAATTTACAGGAAGAATGATGAGATCCGAAAGGATGCAGTTGATGCACTTTGTTGTCTAGCCCAAGCCCTTGGAGAGGACTTCACCATTTTTATCCCATCAATACGCAGGCTCATGTCGAAGTACCGATTGCGGGTCTGTGGCCCGTCCTTTGCACTTTATTTATTCATGTTGGATCTAATTTATGATCTACTTGATTTATTATTTGTCATTTCAACTGCAAAATTAAATAAATAAATAAATAAATAATAATAATAATTATTATTTTTTGGGTAGCATAAGGATTTTGAGGAAATTGAAGGGCGCTTAGAAAGACGTGAGCCACTAATTTTGGGAAGCACAGCTGCCCAACGATTAGGTCGAAAGCTTCCTATGGAGGTTGTTAGTGATCCTTTGAATGATGTGGAGAATGATCCTTATGATGATGGATCTGATGTCCAAAAACAACTGCGAGGCCATCAGGTAGATATTCTCTGCAAAGATATGTTCTGTAAACGATGGATACTGTTGTATTTTACACCTATTGTTGTTAATTTGTTCTTGGCATGCCAAGGGAATTCCCTAGAAAAGGTAATGAGGAATCAGCTGTAAATATTGCAACATGTATAGTATAATTGATGTTATACGAGTCATCATTTTTTTAGTATGTGAGTAATGTTTTTATTTTTATTTTTTTGTTTATTTATTATTTTTATAAAAAAAGTAGTAAATATTGGTATCAGTCTCAAGTTGTGGCATTGTTATAGGCTAATTGGGTGGAAATGCAATGATATGCAATGCCTGAAGAATTCCAAGATGACTTATTTATGTCTGCATTATTTAATTATGAGCTTGGTATACCTTTTAGTCTTATTATATGTAATGTTGGGATTCCTTGGAATTTCCATTTCCTAGTAAAATTATTGTCATTCATTGTATACCAAGTGCCTGAAGAATTCCAAGATGGCATTGTTATCTATGCATATTTTTTAATTAAGAACTTGGTATACCTGTTTGCCTTATTATACTTAATGCTTGGATTCTTTGGAATTTCCATTTTCTAGTAAAATAATATACTGCATTGTATACCAAATGCATCTAATTTTTGTTATTATATTGGTAAGTTACATGTAATATGCTTGTTAAACCTATCAATCTGGCATGTTTTTTATTATTAAACATGAGCATCCAAGCCAATCAAATTATGAATTCATTTGTGTGTATTGTCACTTGAACCAAATTGGCTATTGGCATTACCCAGGTTGCTTTTGCTTCTAGATTCAAGATATCTTTGGTTTTTGAGAATATCATTGAAATGTGTTATAATAATAGATCTACCATGCAATTATTATAATTGTCCTTCTGAGTTGATATGGTAACTGTATCTTTACCTGATACACTGATCTACTTATATCTGTTTGGTTTTGACCTCTTATCTTATATTTTAATATTCTGCTTCTTTGATTTTTTTCTGTCTTTTTGCTTGTTTCGAGTTACAGGTCAATGATGGTCGGTTACGTACTGCTGGGGAGGCTTCTCAGCGCAGTACCAAAGAAGATTGGGCAGAATGGATGAGGCATTTTAGTATTGAACTTCTAAAGGAATCTCCTTCTCCTGCCTTGCGTACCTGCGCAAGGCTTGCACAGTTGCAGGTATTGCTATGATACTTAATTATATAAATTTTAGTTTGGAGTTTATATTTTAATCTATTTCTTTTTGCAGCCATTTGTTGGACGTGAGTTGTTTGCAGCTGGTTTTGTTAGCTGTTGGGCACAGCTTACAGAGACGAGTCAGAAACAGTTAGTTCGGAGTATGGAGGTGGCATTTTCATCTCAAAATATTCCTCCTGAGATTTTGGCTACACTTCTTAATTTGGTACGTTTTCTTAGCATACAGATTTTTGTAATTATTGTTTGCTAAAAATATATATTTTTCGTAATAGTAGTAGATATAGGAGTTAATAATGAGGTGATATTGGTAGTCAGGCAACTTATTGTCTTCTTGATTTCTTTTACATAAAGAACTCACATGTTAATAATAATGAAATGATATTGGGAGTCAGGCAACTTATTGTCTTCTTCATTTCTTTACTTAAAGAACTCATATTTTTTGCCAAGTGTTCTGAAAAAATTATGGTACAGATGTTGGTACTAAACATTATATGGTAATTTGAACATTTGTCTTTATGAACCATAGAAATAAGGAGGATGGTGCAACTCATCTTTAGTAGATGAGCCAACCAAAGCTTACATGTTTGGAGTTAGTTAAGAGTGATGTAGTTTTGTGCGACTTCTTTTTTAATTTATCAAGTAGATTCACGCTAAAAGCATATTTTTTAGGAGTGTCGTTGGTGATCTTTCTTTTCCGCAAATTCATATGCCATTCGTTCTAATCTTCAGAAATGAATCTAACTAGATAGATCATTGGTTAGTTTCTGTTTTTAGGATTCATTCCACCACTAACTAAATTGAGGGCCATTCAAAATTTTATATTCATCAATGTGTTGTCTTCAACACTGTTTAGTCCATTTTCTGCGAGCTTATGTGCACCACTTTAGGTGTTGTGTCGGGATTTGGAGAAGAAAGGCTGAACCTATTTCATTTATTTGTCTCTTTTCAACATTGCTAGTCTATTTAATTGTAATTTTTGGGATTTAATTGCTGATTTTTCAGGCAGAGTTCATGGAGCATGATGAAAAACCTCTTCCTATTGATATCCGCCTTCTTGGTGCTCTTGCAGAAAAGGTAGCCTTTTCTTTTGAAATTAAAATCTTCTTTTCTCCTGTTACTTTAGTTGCATATTAAGCAGTTATTTTACACCCTTTTTTTAATTAATTGTTAATATTATATTTCAGTGTCGTGCATTTGCAAAGGCCCTTCATTACAAAGAAATGGAATTTGAGGGGGCACGCTCTAAGAAGATGGATGCAAACCCGGTCGCTGTGGTTGAAGCACTCATACATATAAACAATCAGCTACATCAGCATGAGGTTTTGACTTTTGTTTTGTTTTACTACATATTTTACATTTATTCTCTCGTTTCCTTAGGGTTGCTTTAAAATCTATGTTTCTTGGACATATTTTATCCCATTTTACTGATGGTGGTTTATATATGTAGGCTGCTGTTGGCATTTTGACATATGCTCAACAAAATTTGGATGTTCAACTGAAAGAGTCATGGTAATGTTGATTGGATTTCCTGAAAGTGCTTTTGATTGGACATTGGCATTAATCGATTGTGATTTTTTTATTTAGAACAAATCTGTGAATCTCAGGAGATTTTTATTTTCAATTTTTCTTGTTAAAAACTCAAGTTGTAATATTGCTTTTCAGTTATAGAATAGGGTGCCAATTTTATTTGCCTTGTTTTTGAGGATCTTTCTTCCTCTAGAGGCTTTTCTAATTTCATTATCCTAAAGTATCATTTTCTTCTAGAATATCTATAAACTATTTTTTCAAAAATATTTTAGAAGAGCAGATTATCATATTAAGTAGTACCTGTTTAGGTATGAGAAATTGCAGCGGTGGGATGATGCTCTCAAGGCCTACACTGCAAAAGCCTCTCAAGTGACCAGTCCCCATCTTGTTTTGGATGCTACTTTAGGTCTGTATTGAATATTGGCTTTTATTTATTCTCATAGTTCTTTCTCTCTCTTCTTTTATGTTGTTTACATTCTTGACTGCTATGATGCCAGTAGAAGAAGTCTTTTGTATACGGAATTGCTCCTTTTGTTTTGGAAGCCTTTTACTCCTTTTGCATGATAAACATAAAATGATTGCATTAAGTGACTTGGGTGCATTCAGTCTTATACTCATGTTGTTTTTGTCTTTTTTTGTACCGTCTCTCATAAGTTTGACATGGATGTTGGGTATATAATGCAAGTGGATAATTATTCAAAGTATTCATAACTATGCATTTTCTTACTTGTACACCATCTGATGTAAAGCTGCAAATTTCTTATTTGAGACCAGAATAACTGGTCAACAAGTAATTGAAGCTATTCAAACTAAAGATTGTTAGCTTTTGATCCGATTGCTTATTGTTCCTTGATTGTTAATGCTGGTGAACTTTGTTGCTGAGTCTTACATAGCAAGCCAGAAATTAAACTTTCTAGCGCACAGTGCTCTATGCAGCACTTATTTTTTTTGTTTGTCAGTGGTGGAATACTCTTGCTGGATCTGTGTTCTGCATGTTAGGGAGTGCCTTTGGATAATCAATAAGTCGCCAAACCAATTTTTGGATTTTAATTGACGTGATATAATCTATTTGTTAAACCTGGTTTGTTACGCTAGTTCAATTAAGTTGCAATTGAAAGATGAGTATTTGATAACAACTATTATATTTTTGCATCTCAGTTCCAGTTTTATCAGAAATTCTTTTGTATTTATATGGTTGGTTATCCTGGTGAAAGTTCTTGACATGTTTCATCTCTTTTAAGTATCTTAAACTTCTGTTGCTAGCATTCTATTTTTCTATTTTTGAAATCTCGGCACATCTTTAAGATGGCAGATGTCACCTTTTTATTGTTTTCATATATTTATTGTAACTATTTAGCGTCAATAATTTCTGGATTTTTTAATCTTAATTGCAATTTGTAGAACGTCAACATAATAAGCCATCTTTTTGGTGCTAGTTTCTGAAAAATCCTTCATATTGTGTCTTTTGTAGGTCAGATGCGGTGTCTTGCTGCATTGGCTCGATGGGAAGAGCTGAACAATCTGTGCAAGGAATATTGGACCCCTGCTGAACCAGCTGCTCGACTTGAAATGGCACCAATGGTTAGTTTGTTATTTAATATGGTTGCTATCAATTTCAATTTCTTCTCTTGCATTAATAATAGATGTGGTTTTCCAAGGCTGCAAGTGCTGCTTGGAATATGGGAGAGTGGGATCAAATGGCAGAATATGTGTCTCGGCTAGATGATGGCGATGAAACTAAACTTCGGGGTTTGGGTAACACAGCTGCTAGTGGCGATGGCAGTAGTAGTGGGACATTCTTCAGAGCTGTTCTCTTTGTTCGTAGAGGAAAGGTAGCATATATTCTAGCCCTAGCTTTTTTGACTTCTAGTAATGTTTGCATAATTTTATGTACAAGTCCTTTGCTGTAAGTTGATCTTCTGAGAAACTCTTGAGTGTTGTCCAGTACCTTCATTTATAATGAAACTACCAATCCCTTGTCTCTAATATCTTTACTGAATATAGCTTTCTCTTTTCATACAATAACGACAATACCAATTGTTTTCTTTCTCTTTCTCCGGTAATTCCTCTCCTGTAAATGATACGAGCCTGGTAATGATTTCTAATATACCAAAAGTTGGCATCTTACTCCAATATTTTTAGTTGATCTTTTAAATAAATAAATAAAGAAAAAAGTTAATTACATTTTAGTACGTACTCTATATGTGTTCGGGGATGGTCCCTTTGAGTTGGCTCATGGCTGCTATCTCTTCTAACTTGTTGGATGCCAACTCGGCCTTTCGACTCAGTGCGCGGCAACTTGATTGATTTGATTGGTCCTCCCAGGCTTGTACACGAGGACCATGCCGAACCCTGCCAGAAAGTCTTGCCACCGTGCCTGCTTGGGGCTGGCATTGAGTGGTACCATACATTATCCCCTTATAATAGCAAAACTCAACAAGGCTCGAAGCACAAAAGCACTTTAAGGCGCATTAATCAGGTCATACAAGAGGGCTATTCGACCGACAAAACGTAGGAATTTGTGCGTGCTGAAAAAAGAACTTTTCTTTCTATTTCTAAGTGAAGGTTCGGAGAAAGAACCTTGCATCCATCTCGAGTTGCTCCCTTAAGCGATCTATCCCTGGTTTTGTGACAGTCTCATAATATTGCAATTTAAGCCATTGAAATATTAAACAACCCATCTAGTTAATATGATGAAACTGCCTCATTTCATTTTCTAAGATTTCATTTTATTATTTGTTTAGCATATGAAATTAAGTCAATCTTTTTTTTATTTTATTTAATTGTACTAACTAATCTCCATATTTTTATAATGCTTTTGAATATCTATTTGTTATCTGTATGCCATTTTTTAGTACAAGGTATGAAGAAGATAAACTTTCCACCTGATATCTATTTGTCCAATACTCCTAATGCTTTCAATACAGACGTATGTCTCTGTCCTCTAATCATGTGAGCAATTGGACTTTTCCTTTTGAAGAAATTTGAATGACTTGAAATTGAAGATCTGAATTATTTGTTAGGTGTTTTAGGAAATTTTTGTATCAATCCTTTAGCTTCTGGCAAAAAATAATGGTCATTTGATTCTTTGAGCTTTTCCTGCAAATCTTATTTCCATGCTATCATCGATCGTGGTGAATTTTATTTTCGAGCGTTTGAACTTTATTTGGGAATCAAGTGTTCCTTAGAGTGAAAGTCTTTGCTTGGCTGGTTTTTCATAGAAAGTTAGATACCTGTGAAGTGCGTCAGAGGAAAAATCCATACTGGGCTATCTCACCATCCTGGTGTGTTTTGTGTAAAGAGGAAGGAGAAACGGTAGATCATTTATTTCTTCACTGTGAAGTTACAAGAAGTTATATAAATTAGATTGTTACAAAGAGTCTGGGTTTTGTTGGGTGTTTCCTTAAATTTTGTGGGGCATGGTTTTGGTACTTATAATTGGCCAAGGTGATGTGGAAGTCTCCTGTTTTATATTTGCTGTGGGTAATTTGGATTGAAAGAAAAAATAGAATCTTGGAAGACAAGGTGAAGAGTAGTGAAGATCTCTCTGAGAAAGCTAAACACTTAGCAGCTTTGTGGGCCTTTACAGATAAAGCTTTCAATGATTTTCCCTTTTTCCTTGATTATTCTAAATTGGAAAGATGTCACGGGTTGTTGATGTGTTTATAAGTCTTTTATATGGTTTTACTGTTCTTTTTTTTTTGGTTCTTTTTGTTTCGTGAACATTTCCTCCTCTCCTTTACCTTTTGTATTGATTTCCTATAAATGAAGGGTTGTATGTTATATATATAAAAAAAAAAGAAAAAAAAAAAACTCCTGCAAATTATTGAAGATGCTTTTATAGCAAGGATAAACATTAAGTCGCTTACTTCTTCTTGATAGTTTTGTAATTTTTTTAAAAAACTTTTTTGGCCCTGTCACTCAAGTAGAATTTGTGAGGATATGATTGGTTCTTTTTAAGAGAAGTGGGAACATTTCATACTTTATCTGATGCTTATTGCATTTATATGCTTCATTTTCTTCTCTTTTGTTGTTTACCTGCAGTATGATGAAGCACGTGAATACGTGGAGAGAGCTAGGAAATGCTTGGCAACAGAGCTTGCAGCTCTTGTGAGTTTCTTTAATTTATCCCTTATGAATTTTGCATTGACTTGAAACTTCTCAGTCTGCTTAAGTCCTTGCAACCTAAGTTTACATGTTGGTGGAAGGTATATAAGACTTAAATTTATGGAGAAATTGGAACAGGAGGCTTATTGAGAAGCTTTTATGTGCTTGTATATATATGTTATGTTCAGATTTTTTCCTTATTTAATATGATTTTATCCACTCAGAAGCTTCTCAGGATGAAGGGGAAAAAAAAAAAAAGAAAAAAAAAATTTAAATTGGAGTTTCTGCAATTATGCATTATTCCACTTATTATTATTATTATTTTATTTCTTCTGCCTGTTTTATCCACGAAGTTGCTTGATTATGATATAGTCTGTCTATTTGTACTTATTGTAATTGTCAAATCAATTGACGTTATCTAGTAATTTTTATGAAAAGTCTCTTATCTGGTAACTTAACACATTTTTATTAAATGCCAAAGAAGTTTCTTGAATGTAGTGATGCTAATGCATTTGTTATTTGAAGGTTCTTGAGAGCTATGAACGTGCTTATATCAATATGGTCCGTGTTCAGCAGCTGTCAGAACTTGAGGAGGTTTGTTCTGACTTTTTATTTTTTGGAAATTACTTCATCTTTTACATCCATATAATATGTGAATTTTATTAGGTTATTGATTACTGCACACTTCCTGTGGGTAATCCCGTTGCTGAAGGACGGCGTGCCCTTATTCGCAATATGTGGACTGATCGTATACAAGGAACAAAACGAAATGTTGAGGTATAAGTAATTTCCACTTCCTTTATTGCATAAATAATTAGGGGTTGATACTTAAAGATTATTGCTTACTTTCTTTGTAGTGGAAGTGAGCAATTTTACTACTCTAAAGTTAGATTTTGTGAATATTGTTGCTAACTAGCTGGAAGCTGCAGCTGTTTTCTCTAATATTTGTATTATTGTACTGTTGTACATATCAAAAGATAATTATAGTTGTTTTGTATGGTGTGGCCAATTATTATGGATTAAATACTTGCAAATTTGGAATATTCAGTATTGATGTGACATCACATGCATATTCTTTTGAGTTTTGATATGCATTTTAATTTTGGATGATTGTGTTTTTCTGTTGCTAGTTTAGAATATTCTTTGTAAATGCTTGCTTGCTGGCTGAGATCAAGAAGGTTAGTTGGAATTGCTTGACAGCAAAAATTTCCAGGTCTCTTTGATATTAGTGATAAAATGGGTACAGATTGACATTAAATTTGTCCAAAAGGTAAACCATTTGTGATTGCTGTTTTTGGTTGTCAAGTTTAGGTGCCTGGGGCTTATTGAATTTAATTGATAAATGTTCATGTGTTATCTTTAAGTGCTTATTTATATTGATGTATGTCATAACCAGTATAAGCTTTTATGTTTGGCAAGCCAAGTGCATGATAAATTCTGATAAAAAATCTACAATTAGTGTGAATAAATACTGTGTTATATGTTATTTATGTTATTGATAGAACTTGTTTTACTTACTTCGAACCCCCCCCACTCCCCCTCCTCTCTCTCTCTCTCTCTCTCTTCAACTATCATTCTAACCTTGGTCATGCTTGGATGTTTAGGTTTGGCAAGCAATTTTGGCTGTTAGAGCACTTGTTCTCCCTCCTGCAGAAGACATTGAAACCTGGCTTAAGTTTGCTTCCCTTTGCTGGACAAGTGGACGGATTAGTCAGGCTAGATCAACTCTAATCAAACTCTTACAGGTTAGTGATTCATGCTTATTCGAATGAAGGATGTTAACAAAGGGATGGCTTTTCTTACATATATGTGCTGTGTGTTGCACGCGCATTTTTATATTAATATTCAACATTGATGACTATGTTGTGTTGGACTTGATATGCTTGGTTTGATCAACTTCTTAATAGCTTAATCTTTTTAGAATAATAGTAACATGACATGGTATCAGCAGTTAGATTGTCAATTTGGTCTTGTACTGGAATGTTGGTGAACCCCAATCATATTATTATTGTGCTGCACGTGTAAGGCCTAAATTCAATTTCAATTTTGTGGTCTTACACGTGAGGTCGAGCATCCAGTTTGTGTTATGTTTGGCTTGATATTTAGCTTTGTTCACTTCGTAATATTTTATTGGGTTCTATGCAGTATGACCCTGAAACATCTCATGAAGGTGTGCGGTACCATGGGCCTCCCCAAGTGATGCTTGCATACTTAAAGTATCAGTGGTCCCTTGGGGAGGATCTCAAGCGCAAGGAAGCATTTTCTAGGCTGCAGGTATAATATGTTTTTTGTTATCTATTGAACAAACTGATGGGTGCCAGCTTAATATAGTTTTATCAAGTTTTAAACCTTGCCACATATTGCTTGCCTGGGAAATCACTGTTTCAGAATTTGACTATAGAGCTTGAAAGTTCACCAAGTATTCAACAAATGGCACCAACTGGCTTAATGAGTGGTAATAGTTCTAGTGTTCCTCTTCTTGCTCGCGTCTATCTAAGACTTGGAAGCTGGCAGTGGGCTTTGTTTCCTGGATTGGATGATGATTCTATAAAAGGTAGGTCATACTTGCTACTTTTAATTTTCAGATTATCTTTGAAAAAATAGCCCTCCCACCTTATATATATAAATTTCAATTTTTGCAGAGATCCTCACTGCATTTGGGAAAGCCACTCAGTGTGCAAATAAATGGGCAAAGGCATGGCATACATGGGCATTGTTCAACACAGCAGTGATGTCTCATTATACCATAAGAGGCTATGCCAATGTGGCAGCACAATATGTTGTTTCAGCAGTCTCTGGATATTTTCATTCAATAGCATGTGCAGCAAATGCTAAAGGTGTTGATGATAGTTTACAGGTAAACAGCATTGGATATTACAGTTTGCCTTCTAGCATTCCTGTTCAAGCTTGCATAAGATTTATGAGAGAATTCTTTGTTCCATTTTTGAGTTGTAGGGCATAGGGAGTAAGCGAGTCAGTCTGTAGAGGGACTTACTAGACTCAAGTCAAACTCTAATAGAAACTATCAATCCCATTTCTTTGTGAAATTACATGATCTATGCTTCTTTTAATGTTGGTTTTGAACTTACTTATCTTGTTTGTCAGTTTCATTGAGAGAATAGGCGACATAAAATTTACTTTTCTAGATGTCATAATGTGTGCATTTTGAATCATGTGTCCAATTTATTTTTATTGTGAAGCATTTCATTGTTTTGTTCTCCACTTTCAACATCATTCCCTTATTTCTCCCCTGTGGATTGTGCTTCAGGATATTCTTCGTCTGCTCACATTGTGGTTTAATCATGGAGCAACTGTAGAAGTCCAAATGGCACTACAGAGAGGGTTTGCACTTGTCAATATCAACACATGGCTGGTTGTTTTACCTCAAATAATTGCCAGGATACATTCTAATAATCGTGCTGTTAGGGAACTCATTCAGTCGCTATTGGTGCGGATTGGACAAAGTCATCCCCAGGTTTGTTTTTATTGGTTGCTTTTTTTTTTTCCTCTTTGTTTTTTTTTAAGATTATAATTTCTGTGGATCATTAGTGGATTATTATTGATCAATGAAAATTTAGGCTATGTTTGGTTTTTAGAAAGAGGCTTGGAGAGAGAAGTAAAAAGAAAATGGAAAGGAAAGGAAATAAATTTTTATCTGGTCTGGTTCTTGTGAGAAATGTAGAGGAAAAAATAATGGATCCTTCAAATTAGGCAATTGTGAATAATAGGCAGTGAAATCTTTTGATTATGATTGCTTAACCATGGAGTATTGGAGGAGAGGAGATGATAAAGAGCCGAGAAGGGACTTAAGAGAAGGGCCTATAATAGAGAAAAGAGAAGAGAATGAGATAGCAGAGGAAGGCAAGTAGAGAGTAGAAGAGCAGAGAGGATTTTTATTTTATTTTATTATTTTTTTTGGGTTTGGTTTTGTTATTTTTGTTTTTTTTTAACTGAAGAATTCAAATGGAAATCTTGATGGAATTTTTCAAATTTTGCTATGATTTTGGTGTTAGTGTTTTGTAAATGCTGTTTTTGTTCTTCTTTGTAATTTCGGAGTCTTAATCCTGTCTGTGTTTATCTGCTGTGTAATTGCATTTTCTGCTAGTGTTATTATTTTCGGAGTCTTAATTCTCAAGTTACATATCTGCATTGAATAGCGATAACCTCTCTCAGAATAAAATCTTAAGAAAGCGCTTTGAGTTGGTTTTTAGCACTTGCTACAGACCATGGTGCAAAGATGCCGATATTTTATTTTTCTTTAGACTTCTGCATCTACTAAAGCACTTTCCTTTCACAGGCTCTTATGTACCCTCTCCTTGTAGCTTGTAAGTCAATTAGTAATTTGCGAAAGGCTGCAGCCGAAGAAGTGGTTAATAAAGTACGGCAACATAGTGGTGTACTTGTGGATCAGGTGAACTAAAGTTGTACTTTAGTGTCAATCATGTCTATTTTTTTCTTTAATTTAGTCTAACGTTTATGTTCCTTCTTTGGACAGGCACAACTTGTATCCCAGGAACTAATCAGGGTTGCAATACTTTGGCATGAAGTGTGGCATGAAGCGCTAGAAGAAGCTAGTCGATTATATTTTGGTGAACATAATATTGAAGGGATGCTTAAGGTGTTAGAGCCATTGCATGAAATGCTCCAGGAAGGGGCTATGAGGACCAATACCACCATAAAGGAGAGAGCATTCATTGAGGTTGCCTAATCAGTTAATGTTGCATTTTTACATAGTTATAGTAATAATTAATGTTTGTAGCACTTATTTTGCATTCAATCCTGGATGCTTTGGAATATTCTTGCAAAATTGTTATTTGGGATCTTGTCAAGCTTCTAAGATTTTTTTTTTTTTTTTTCCTCTCGATGTGTCTCAGGCATATCGACGTGAATTACTTGAGGCCTATGAATGTTGTATAAATTATAAGAGAACTGGGAAGGATGCTGAACTTACTCAGGTATAGAAACTATCAAGAGCAATCTGTGGTTTTGTTAACATATCTCAAGCAGTTGAAATAGACTTGTGTGAGATGCATGACGCCAAGTATGACACATCTGAATCCTGTACTTTTGCTGTGTCACATTGACATGTTTACTAGGTAGTCCAATGCTGAGTCCGTGTAACACATACATAGATCATTATGAAGTTGATTGATTTATTCTTACTTATAAAGGCGTATAAGGCCATGAGAAGAGCTTGCAATTTCAGTCCTTAGTTATTTAGTTAAATGTTTTGCTTGCTGTTTCAGGATTAAGATTTGAAGAACTTTTTATGCAACTTATTTGACTTACTGTTTTTAAGGTTTAATTATATTGTTAATATTAACGAAAATATATATGAATTTTTATCTATTAAATTCTGTTGTGTTGTAAATTTTATCATACATGTATATAATGTAAGTAGTCTTTCTATGGTACAGATATCAGATATGTATATCATGTAACTTGCAGATACATATCATGCAACATGTTGCGTGATGTGCATCCGCAAGTTAAAAAACTTGCAGATGTCCACACCATAGAAAATATAATTATTTAATATAGTTGCTCCATGCAGAGTATGAAAACAGCTGAAGTAGCTTTCTTTCAGCCTGCTCTAACTGCTTATGCTTTAAATAACTCGACTCCAGTTAATTGCACTTTCTCTATTTCACTGTATGGCTTGGCATATGTGAATTCCCTGGCTTTATATCATTTTCTTTGCCTCTTGGCCTCTCTGCCTAGCTATGAGTTCTAGGATTTCAATAATTTTTGCTTATTTGTTGAAACCTCTTGGTGCTTATTACTTAAATTCTACCTTGATCAGGCATGGGATCTTTATTACCATGTATTTAGACGTATAGATAAGCAACTTCAAAGTCTTACTACCTTGGACCTGGAGGTAAGAAGATCCTTTCTCTGTTTCATTATTTAACTTCCATTGTCATGTTACAGTGGGATTGACATTTTCTTTATGTATGCACTCTAGTCTGTCTCTCCAGAGTTGTTAGAATGTCGCAATTTGGAGCTCGCTGTGCCTGGGACATATCGTGCTGGTAAACTTTTAGCATATAGTTTGACATTTTACTCTGGTATTGCATCTGAGTTGACACACTAAACTATGTAATGGATTTTATATTTCAGAATCACCAGTTGTGACCATTGCATCATTTGCACGCCAGCTTGTTGTCATAACATCTAAACAGCGACCCAGGAAATTGACAATTCTTGGAAGTGATGGTGAGGATTATGCCTTTTTGCTGAAGGGCCATGAAGATCTGCGCCAGGATGAACGTGTCATGCAGGTGGTTTCTTCTTTCTACTCAAAAAGTTTTCATGTATATATTTCATTTTGTATATTGGATTACTGGGTGCAACTTGTTTCTGTAATTACTTATTAGGAAAAAAGAAAGAATGAAACTTACATTCTTACCTTGACTGTATTCTGACTTATTTTCAAAATTTCCTCTTAGCTTTTTGGCTTGGTTAATACTCTACTGGAGAATTCTAGAAAAACTGCAGAAAAGGATCTATCTATTCAGCGATATGATGTTATTCCACTATCTCCAAACAGTGGATTAATTGGTTGGGTCCCAAACTGTGACACCCTTCACCAGCTAATTCGGGAGTTCAGGGATGCGAGAAAGGTTGTTTTGATTTCTACTGGATGTTTATGTTTTGTTTGTCTCTCTTTTTTGTGTTTCTATGAGTGGGTTGGGTGGGTGTGTAACTAAAAAGTGCTTTATGGTTGCAGATTACTCTGAATTTAGAACACAAATATATGCTAAGTTTTGCTCCAGATTATGACCATTTACCACTCATAGCAAAAGTGGAAGTTTTTGAATATGCTCTTCATAATACTGAAGGGAATGACCTCTCCAGGGTATATATTTCTACCAAATGCATGTTATTTTTCAAATTCTTTTGTTCTCTTTCTTGAATATGTATCTCAAGGTTGGCAAAGCTGCTTTTTATAGGTTCTTTGGTTGAAAAGTCGCACTTCTGAGGTATGGCTGGAGAGGAGGACGAATTATACGAGAAGTTTAGCTGTCATGAGCATGGTACATGTTTTCTTGTCTCATATATTTATATTTCTTTTCCGAATCTTTAGGTCCTGTTGTATTTGCTTCTCCTCTTTGCCAAGAATTAAACTCTTACTAGATAAATTTAAGCACATTTAATTTTTAGAATAAGACATCTTGCAAGGGATTTTGACCAGATTATCAAAATAAATCTTCTTTTTGAAACTAAAACCTTGTTTTTGTTTTTTTCCTTATTAAAATTTATATTCATTTTGATGTATTATCCATATCAAGACAGTAGGCACTTGCACCACATTCTGACATTGATGTCAACACTTGTAAAATGTAAACTGAAGTTTGAGAGTTTGTGGTGTTCTTTTTTTTTTTGTTTAATTTGTTAATTGTCTTTTTTGAATATCCAAGTAAGGCTGAAGAAGATTATCTATACTTTCAGGTCGGTTACCTTCTTGGCTTAGGTGATCGTCACCCAAGCAATCTAATGCTGCACCGGTCTAGGTACGTTGATGGGAGTAAGAGGTGTAAACACATCACAACTTTACAGCATGTCTTATTTTTATTTGTTTTGCAGTGGGAAGATCTTGCATATTGATTTTGGAGACTGTTTTGAGGCTTCTATGAATCGTGAGAAGTTCCCTGAGAAGGTTAGTGGCATATTTTTAATAGAGGGCGAATGTCACATGTTTTTTGTTTACTTCCCAGCTTGTTCCCTTATTTTATAATTCATTATGCAGGTTCCATTCCGCTTGACTAGAATGCTTGTGAAAGCTATGGAAGTTAGTGGCATTGAAGGCAATTTCCGTTCAACTTGTGAAAATGTGATGCAAGTTCTTCGGTCAAATAAAGCTAGTGTTATGGCCATGATGGAGGTATTGACACAGATTAGTTTGTTTATTTTATGTCATAGTAAGATTTTTATAGATGATTTCATTTAGGTTGTCTTTTCAACTTAATTGAAACAGACTCAAGTAAACCGTAAGTTCTAATATAACTAAATTACAAAGTCTAAGCATTTTGTTTGGTTTTACATTTTAATATGCAGTGATAAGCCATAACTTTATGTGGTGTAACCTTATTAACCCATTTATAAAAATAAATAAATAAATAAAAAAACACCAAGATAATCCAACATAGAATGTGCTTTCCCACTGCTTCTCTTTCATCTTCTCTCTAACCTCTGGCTCCCATGGATGATGGTCCATACGCTCCCCACGAGAGCTTAATTTTTTTCTTTCTCCTCCATTGCTAGCTTGTTCACTTTCCATGTGCATTTCACCTCTTTGCTTGTCTCTCTCTTTTTGGCTACTTGTACTAGCTATGGAGGCAAGCACTAGTGATCTGCTTTGCTTGTCTATCTCTTTTTGGCTGCTTGTCCTAGCTATGGAGGCAAGCTCTGGTGATCTGCCGCTGTACAGTTCTGCTGACAATCTTGAATAATCAGGATTAAAGACGAAAAGAGGTCAGAGATGAAAAGGGGTGAGGGACAGAGAACACGCAGAGGGAACTTGAATTGGGAAGGGACAATTTAAAAATAATAATAATAATAATAAAAATTACAAAACTCAGCTTAGGGATTTTAGCTGATTTTTAAGTTTAAAATTTACCTTACCATTCAGATGAAAATATCATAAACATAGTGGATGTTGAAGTATATTAAAGTAAGGTTATTGTGCATTATTGCTGGAGATATTATGTATTGGAATGGATACCATTGTTAGAGTAAAATTTGTTATGGTATAAAAGATGACATGGATAGAGGGAACTTAAATTAGGGAGGGGCAATTTTTAAAAAATAAAATAAAATAAAATATTACAAAACACAGCTCAGAGATTTTATTTGATGTTTGAGTTTAAAATTGACCATTACCATTCAGATGAAGATATCTTAAACATAGTGGATGTTGAAGCATATTAAAGAATGTATATTGTGCAAAATTGCTGGAGATGTTATGAAATTGAATGGATACCATTGTAGTAAAATTTGTTAATGGTATAAAAGATATTCTGCCTGATGGAACTGAAAGTTTAGGATCTTCCTTTAATGGCTTTGTCAGACATGGCATGCATATATATATAATTTTTCTCTTATCAAGGAATCCTAGATAAATTTGTCTTGGACAATGTCAGGCAACATGTTGTCTGATATTTTTTCTGGACAAAGTCAAGGATTCCCTAATAAGAGAATTACTGTATGTATATTACATGCTTATGTTTTTATGGCTTTTTTAAGTTTTATCATTGGCCTAATTTTACTTCTTTCATCTTTTTTATTGTTTGCTGTATTTATGTATTTGAGGATTTCTTGTCCTCTTAGTCCTTCTGTACTGATTTCCTACCAATAAAAAGGTCATTTCTTAAAATATATTATGTATATGTAGTGTTTTTATGGTGCGGACAATACATGACAGACAACATATTGCGGGATTTTTTTCCCTGCAACATGTTGTGAGAGAAATTTTCCCCGCAAACATTGCGAGATAATTTTTCCCTACAACATGTTGCGTGACGTTTATGTGCAAGTTAAAAACTTGCGGATAGCAACACCATAGAATTATTATAAATGTATACATATACATGCTTAAGTGCATGCCATGTGCACACTTTTATGAGTGCTGTAGCTCATAAACTTAGAAGTTAAAGGTAAGATGTCCACATGAATGCAATAATATTTTCTAAACTAGATAGATTATGGCTAGTTTCAGTTTATTTGACTCTTAGCCCCCCTTTTTTCTCAGGCATTTGTTTATGATCCTCTCATCAATTGGCGTCTTTTCAACTTTAATGAAGTTCCACAAATGTCTATGCTTGCAAGCTCTCATGTTCCTGCAGTTGTAAATGATGAAGAGCCTACTCCAAATAGAGAACTTCCACACCCTCAACGGGGTGTCCGTGAAAGGGAGCTTCTTCAGGTCAGAATGTTATCATGTTGGACGACTTTGATATGATGATGCCATTAATAAAAATGTTTAACATCATTTTTGGATATGTATAGGCTGTTAATCAACTTGGCGATGCTAATGACGTCTTGAATGAGCGTGCTGTGGTGGTCATGGCTCGGATGAACAATAAACTTACTGGTCGTGATTTCTCCACTGCCTCCTCCGTGTCAACAAGTTCTATTCAACATGCCATCGACCACAACACCTTAATCTCCGGTGATACTTGTGAAGTTGATCATAGTTTATCTGTTAAGCTGCAAGTTCAAATGTTGATCAACCAAGCTATGTCACATGAAAATTTGTGCCAGAATTATGTCGGGTATGATGCAACTAATCCGCTCAATTCTTATGCTAGTCTTCATGTTATACTTAACAAGCATTTATCTATATATGCATAGATGATAGCTACCCATACACCCAACCAGACTAGTTTGTTTAAAAAATTAATCATTTTTTTCTTTCAGGTGGTGTCCATTTTGGTAAACAGCCAAGGACTCTGTACAGTGTATATAATTTGTACATAGCTGAGAGCCATCACGGAAACTTTCGAGTTTGTTTGTGCTTCCATTGTAATTATTATTGTACATATTTTCCATGGCCAATCATTATGGTGTTGTATGATGTCACACAGTTTATAATCTCAATACATATTTTATTATGTACAACCTAGCTAGCTGTAAGTTATGGAGAATTCATCGTTTGTATTAAACCTAAATTGGAAAAACAAATAAAATAACATAAAATTGTAGTGTCTTTCCTTTTTTCTCAAAGGCTACATGTTTTATTAGTTATATCTTATACGATAAAATGTTTTAAAATTGATTAAATTACATTTGGTTAATTAACCGTTAAAATAAACTTTTTAATCCTAGTTATAAGTAATTGAAAAAAGAAATTCGCTTTTATAGAATATTTTGATTATGATTCGTCAGGTATAATAACTTTAGTTATATTTACAAGTTATTGGCAGTCAAAATATTATGCGAGAAATTTTTCATATTTAGACATTTTAGTCCAATTATCTGGTCGTTAAGATATACTCCAAAAGTCCAAATGGCAAGTAACTTAATATGGTCTTATTTTCCTCGCAATTGTTGGCAAATTAATAAATACATAATGGCGCTAGACTGTTTTCACTTTAATTTTCATTAAGCCATGCTAATGGATTTCTTAGTTGGTAAATTTGCCTCGGCAATATATTAAAATTCACTTAATATTACATATTTAATTTTTTTATTTTATGTCAAGAATATGAAATTTAGATTGAGGAATCAACTTTGCCATTTAATTGTTCCCACAAAGATAGGAGGTAAAAAAACCCTTGAAAGCTCAAAATCAGATTACATCCATCTGAAAAATCCAGTTCATGCTCAATATGGCATGTACCCATCCAATCTTTTGAACTGGACTCGGACTTTTAATTTCTAGTGTATAGTCACTCGTAGTCCGGCTCATTGACTAGTCCAAAATCTGGCTTGATTAGCTAATCTAATATAATATTATAATTTTTTTTCAATTTTTTTTTAATATTTATTATAATTTAAGTTGCATTTGTTTATTTTTTTTGTCATATATTTATATTTTGTTGATATATAAGATAAATTTTTATTATTTTATTATTAAAGATATTTGAAGCAAAAAATATACATTTGAAGCAAATTTTGAATTTCAAATTTGGGCATATTCTTTAAATTTGAAGTTCAAAGCTTAGTTTTGATATCTATAAACCTAGACACTAGGCTTTAAAATTTAGAACATTAGCCCGACTTAACTAGATCTAAATTCTCTCTTTTATCTGAAAAAGTCTAATTTGAACCAGTTCGGATCCAAACTTTTGAGTTTGAACCAGGCTGGACAGCCTAAATTTACATCTTTATATAGAGTAATATTAAAGATTCAAACACACTGAGAGAAAAACATTTATGTATTTTATAGAATTTATTAAGTTAAGCTGTACCTCCAGCATCTATTAAAGCTATAGTAGACATCAACAAAAACTCAAAGAATAGAAGGAAAAAAATAAAATAAAAAGATGTATACATAAAGAAAGAAAAAATGTAATTTAAAAATATAGCTTCTCCATTGATGATTGATTATTGAATATGGTATATTATAAGTTTCCGTGATTTACGAGAAGAAAGAACCACTCTAATACCTCATGTGACGGGTTCTTATACGTAGAGGAGACAAATGTCTTTTTTTCCCCCCTAGAAATAGCAGAAAATTAAAAAAAAAAAAAAAATCATTTTTATATTAAATTTATCATTAATAAATTTTATATTAGTCAATTTTATTACTAAATTACACTTATTTGAGGTTGTATTTTTATTCCATCATCTAAAAATAATAAAATAATAAAATAATGAAATAATATTTATTTACTGAAATAATATTTATTTACTTGAATATAATATACTTAATATATGTATAAACTTATCGGATTCCAAAAACTTAATAACTAATATACTTAAGAGTATTGAAATCATTATTATTCTAGTTCTTTTCTATATTATTTTATGAAAAAGTAGTATTAATTATATTATATGAATATTTATTTAGCTATTAAATGATATTGTAATATTATCATAAATTTTGTTATTTTTAAACTTGTAATTACACTTATATAGTTTTAAATATATATATATATGAAATTAAAAATTAATTAATGATTAAATTATACTTAGATTATTTAAAATAGTTAATTTAAACAAGTCAATTTTATGTAATTAGGTCAATTTTGTATAAATGGGTAAGTTTCATATAAACAGGTTGGTAAATCCCAAATTAAAATGTTTGATAAACAAATTACACAACATGTCGTATTTCATGTTTATTAAACAGGTCGTGTTTGGATTGAGATCTCAAAGATGATTAATATATGGGTAGTGTTTGGATTGAGCAATTTCAAATCGATATTAATCCATGTTTGGTAAATTTTCTTCTAGCAAAAAATTCTACAAAATGATCATAAGCTTTTTTGTTAAAAATAATGTGTTATGCTAGAATTTCATAAAAACTTGATGAAAAAAAAAATCAAAGCGGCTCAGTCGGGACTACAAAACCGGGACAATCTAGTCGAGGCTGGAATTTGGAACTGGCTCAACGAGGCTAGGACCCTATATCACTTAGACGTGACCAAAAAATTGAGACTGTTAGAACAAAACTGGGTCTGAAATCTGGTACTTAAGATCTCTTAGATGAGGCTGGGACTCTAGATCGCTTGGTCGTGACTAGGACCCAAAATTGCCTTGTCAATGTTGGAATCGAGGCCAGAACCCAGGTCTTTCCAAAAAGAGTCAGTACATGGGACCGTCTGGACACGACGAGTACCATGGACTGCTTGGACTAGGTCTGGACCAAGACAGCCATATCAGGGCTAGGACCTTGATCGCCCTATCAAAATCGGGACCGTAGACTATTCAGTTGGAGTCGAGACTCAGGACCATCCAGTTGGAGTTTGATCCAAACTCTAATATCGCCCTGTCAAAGATGGAACCCGGAACCGCCCAAACTTGGCCGCAGACATGGACTGCTCAGACAGGGTCGAGACTCAAAACTGCCCGAACAAGGCTAAGATTCCGGACCACCAGAAGGGATCGGGACCTTGGATCGCCTGGACTACTCAAGCGGGACGATCAATTGGTACTAGGATATGAAATCCTTAGATGACCAAGATTCGATGTTTAACACTAATCGAATATGAATTTGTATAAATTCATTTGTAAATTTTTTAAAGGAATACAAAAAATAATGAAAATTGTTTAGGTCAAATTTGTTCATGGACTTGACACGAGTGTCTGAATGATTTGGGCTTTGCACGTGCTTCCGGATTGGGCTAGTCTTACTACGTTAGGATTTGTGTGGCAAGGTCAAGTAGATGCTCTCAAACTTTCATTTTCTTAATAGTACCTGGTCACGAAATAGAGAGAGAACACCACCAAAAAAAGAAAAGAAAATACACAAGGAACTTTTCTTCTTAAGAGAAATTAGAATAATATGAATGTAAACTTCAATAGACACAAATACAATCAAATTAGTAACATTTGAACATGGGCAAAAAGAAGGAATATAGTTTAAAAAAATGTGTGGTAGAGCAGACTTTGCAACAAATTTTTGATAAATAATATTCATGTGAAGTGAATAAAGACTAATATTTTGAAAATCTTGAGGTTCTAGATGTGGAAAAATCTATAAGAGAATTTGTATATTGGATGGTTTGGAAAATATCAAAGAGAGAAAAAAAGAGTCCCCCAATGCCTGAAGATGAGTTCCCCTTGTATAGCCCCTCAGTTCATCCCTTTTTATCCACCATTTTGTCTTTTATTTCTTAAACAAAACAAATACTTAAGTAACGATGATGGATAAAATAAATATTTTGATTGAAAAAAAAGATTTTTATGCCTTAAATAGTGATTAGCAAGCTTTAATCTGATGGTTATTACATGCTTCTGAATGTGATAGACAACACCTGGATGTAACTGCCTTTGACTTTCAGATGGAGTTGTCTTTGTATGTAAGAAAAAAACAAGTGAACTCTTTATCCTATAGTCCATTTCTAGGCTAATTTGAGAGCTTGTAGAAAGATAAAAGAAATGGTGACAACCTTATGGAGATAAGTGAAAGTGAAATAATATGAAATTATGAAAACTTGTGGGAGTAGTTTTCTCATAAAAGTAATAATATATATATATAGTATGATTTGTTTATATTTATAAATATGTAAAATACATTTTCATTTATCAAAATCCATGCTCACATATAGACACAAACTTAGACTTGAAATAAAATATACATGTAAGAAAAGAGTCAATAAATATATAGATATATGTGTATATACATAATATACGATTTTGCTAATATGGGCTACACTGCCTACCACAATTTATTGTAGCTGGTCGATACGTATAATCAAGCACATTGAACGTGCAATTATGTGCATCAGACGGCTACAGTAGACTGTTACTCATTGAATAATAAATTACATCGTCCACAGTAGCAGTTATATATATATATATATAAAATAAATGACTAAACCAATAAAAAAGAAGTTTGGGCTTCCATGACAAATAACTAATTTGAGCTCAATCAAGCAAATGGGCCAAATATGAGCTTTAAATATTTGAACTCAACAATGATCTTGGATTAAACTTAAAATAAATTGAATTTTAAAAAAAAAATATTATTTAACAGTTTAATTTAGTATATTTATTATTGTAGTTAAGAACTCTCCAAGTGGATCATTTTATTTTGAAAAAAAAATAAATTTACCAAATTAAATACATGTTGCAGAGTCGGTTGCAGTCAAACCAAATTACAACTATAAGCCCATGAGACTACTTTTTAATTTTTTTGTTTATATAAAGACTTTATTTAAATAAAAATATGAATACGGATCTCTAATGAACTCTTTTGTATCAAAATTGAGTATTGTCAAAAGTAAAAAATAAAAATAGTTATCAAATAAATTTTTTTTCTTCATAAAATTAAAATAAAAAATAGTTATTGTTTTTTAATTTTTTTTAACGAAAATATGAACTAAAAACTATATATATATATATATATATATATATAAAACTATAATCATAAATTATAAACCATAAACAAAAATTAAAAATAAAAACTAAATTTGTTACTAAATGGACCTGAGCCACAAATTTTAGGCTTTTCCTAAAAAGTTTTAGTTTGAGGTTATATGAGAATTTGAAAGTTCAAAGAAGCTTCTAAGATCTTTTAAATACCATTTTTATCCTTTTATTAATGAATATTTAAATTTACGGTGCAAAACAATCTACTGTGATAATCTCAATATGTAAATTACAATCTAAATTGAAAACTAAATAATTATTATCTTTTTAATTAAAACTCTTCTTTAAAAATATTTTCCAGGCAAAATTTTTACTTGCATCAAATAAACCAAACAGATTACTAAAGTGATTAACATGAATACGACATAGCAAAATAAATTGTCATCCCTAATTTATTTGATCGACATGATATCATTTTTTTTTTTTTTGCAAGCTGTGAGCATATTTTGACGAACCCCTTATAACACCATCTAATTATTAAACTCTGCATTATTTCTGGTTGAATATTAATATTAATATATAATTTATTTAATGCACAATTATTTCCCCCTTAATTGACATTGACTAGGCTTAAAAAAATTGCAAAACAATGACAGAAAAGAATTGAGAATTGTGAATTTCCATGGCATCAAATATGGACGTATTAATGTTAAATCTAAAGCATGATCAAGAATAATAATGACGAATTAGAAATCGACATGTTACTTCACATCTCAGAAAGACATAAATATAGGGTCTTCCTGGCCACTCAGCAACATTTCTCTTCATTACTCTCTACAAGCCCCTATCAAATTACGTTTTACATATTTATTATAAATAGAATATATATATATATATATAACTTTATAATAGAATATTTTATTTTATAAAAATGAAAATTTGTTATTAAAAATATATTTTTAGTAACAGTTTAAAAATATCATTACTAAAAAATTATGTGATAAAAATTTTAAATTTAACACTTATAAAAATATTTTTATTTTAAAATT
Organism: Ochetophila trinervis; assembly: GCA_003254975.1. Classification (NCBI taxonomy): domain Eukaryota; kingdom Viridiplantae; phylum Streptophyta; class Magnoliopsida; order Rosales; family Rhamnaceae; genus Ochetophila; species Ochetophila trinervis. The sequence continues at coordinate 51,344 of QANX01003745.1, forward strand.
TTCATATATATATATATATATATATATATGAATGACACACTTTGATCCATGCAGAGAAAAATAATAAATGAGAAAACCCACCAACCCCGTCCCATTATAATTTTAATACCATCCACAGACTCACTTCTCAAACATTTATTTCAACCAAACCCCAGCTCTCCTTATATGGTACTTGCATTATTCAACAAAATTGAATTATGTCTTACTCATAGTCATGACATGCCTGAAGCCAGAGATCAGTTTACATGGATAAGTCTCAAACTCGGCCTAAAAGCCCTTCCGGAACTGATCATTTCAACGGTGGTCATGATCAAGTTGTTCACCCTCAGAGCATTGTCACACCCACCAAGTTTATTGCCGTAGCCGATGCCTTCGAAAGGAAAGAACACTTCTGGTACAAATATTAGCCAGGCCAAATGCATGCATTTTTCCCGCATTCATCTTTTATCTGTTTTCTGAACCTCTTCTCATTTTTCTACTCTTTCTTCTTCTTCAGGTTCATCTCTTCTCAAATCCCAACAGACTTAACAATTCAAATTCAGGAAGCCAGCTTCAATGTTCATAAGGTAATTGAGAGCAAAAGTCACAAAACTTTTCTCTTTCTCAAAAGTGTTAGAAAATTCAACCACCTCTCTCCCCCCCCCCCCACCTTTCCAAAAACCCTTAAACAACTTCTTAGAGAATATTGAATTCTAAAAAATCACACACACACGGAGATACATACATACATACCACCTCAAGTTAGATATGTATTATCTCTGTTATATCAGAGATTAGAAGGCTTGATCTCACCAAAAAGTTAAAAAAAAAAAAAAAAGGATCAGATAACTTGCATGCATATTCGAGCCAAAAAAATAACACCACGGACCAAAATCTTATTTTGTCTTACTGTTTATCAAGTTTTGTCCTTGTCATATGTATAAATAGATATGTAAAAGGGTGTAAATGTTGAAAGTGGCACTTTTGGTGACATGGCTGCTGATATGGCAGAGAGGTTAAATATGATAAATTATTTTGTGCAAACCAGATTAGTTCAACTCTGATTGTTTTTGGATCAGCCTTGTGTTAAGTATCTTTGTTATGTGTGAAACAAGTAAAGTAAGTGTACTTTGTGTTTAGTCTTATTTTGGCTGATCTTTGTGTCAGTTTTTAAAAGCCTATGTTATGATGTTTAATAAAGGTAATCAAATCTGTAAAATGCAGTATGGTTGCATCTGTCAAATAACAAAGGTTAAGTATTTATATTTATTTTTTGTTTCTAGTCTTGTATATACCATATGTTTAACCCTTAATGAAATGTTGAAGCTTTTATGCAAAAACACACTACTTTTCTTCTCTAGAACTCTTCTTGGGTCATACTTCTAACAGTAAAAACCCATGTAAGAAAACCTAATTTATCCCTACTTTGATTTCTTTCCTGAAACAGTATCCATTTGTATCAAAATGTGGCTACTTGAGTCGACTGGAACTACAGCCTTCAAAATCAGATTTCTGCTATGACATCAAGCTCGAAAATTTCCCAGGTGGATCAGAAACCTTTGAAATCATACTAAAATTCTGTTATGGTCTCCCACTAGACTTAAACCCCAAGAATGTAGCTCCACTAAGATGTGCATCAGAATATCTAGAAATGACCGAAGAACTTGATGATGGCAATCTTATTTCCACCACTGAAGCATTTCTCACATTTGTTGTCCTTTCTTCATGGAAAGATACCATAACTGTACTCAGGACTTGTGAAACTCTGTCTCCATGGGCTGAGAATCTCCAAATTGTCAGAAGATGCTGCGACTCTATCGCTTGGAAGGCTTCCAGAGATACCATAACTGAAGATTCAGTCAATGAAGAAAGTTGGTGGTTTGATGAAGTAACTACTCTTCGTATTGATCATTTTATGAGGATTATAACAACAATAAGGGCGAAAGGTACAAGATCAGAGATCATAGGTAAGTGTATTGTGCACTATGCAGAGAGATGGTTGCTGGGCATGGATGTGGAGATGGAAGGACTACGAGGATATGGCTGTGGAAAGAGCGATTTCCAGTTCAGTATTCCAAGCAAAAGGAAAGAAGGTGGAGGTACTGGACATAGCAAGGAGCAAAAATTGATCATCGAAAGCCTAGTTAGTCTACTTCCACCTCAACATGAAGCTGTTTCTTGCAAGTTCTTGCTAAAGATGCTACGGATGGCCATGATGTATTCTGTATCACCAGCTTTAATTTCAGAGCTCGAGAAAAGAGCAGGGATGATGTTGGAGCATGCTAATGTGAATGATCTTCTGATTCCAAGATACAAAATTGCAGACCAAGGAAAACTTTTGAAGTGAGTACTCTACCTTCTCAAAATTTATTACTTGTTTGATTTGGCTTGATATCCCAATAGAATTTTGCCGTTAAATTCTTACTAATCACCAGCAATGGCTGGTCCAGTTCCCCTGAAGAATGCACAATGCATGACATAGATGTGCTGCAAAGGATTGTAGAATACTTTTTGATGCATGAACAGCAACAGCAACACAAAACAGGAAAAAGCAATGTAAGTAAGCTCTTAGACAACTACTTGGCAGAGGTTGCACGAGACCCGAACCTCTCGGTTACCAAGTTTCAAGTTTTAGCTGAACTATTGCCAGAAAATGCTAGAACATGTGATGATGGTCTTTACAGAGCCATTGATATCTACCTCAAGGTTCTTCTCACTACAATTTTCTCCTTTTCGCTTATATTCTCTTCCTTTTGGGGGTGTTTGATAAAGCAATTTAAAAAAAAATAAAACAACCTTCTTTCTAGACTCATCCTTCACTAGCTGAGCATGACCGGAGAAGGCTATGCAAAACAATGAACTGTGAGAAACTATCGCTTGATGCATGCACTCACGCTGCACAAAACGATCGGTTGCCACTCAGAACTGTTGTCCAGGTAAAGGTTTTATGAATCCTAGTCCTACATAGCTACAGCCCACAGCAAATACAAAACCCACATGTTTTACTTTTATAGCATAAAACATTTCACACATGTTGAGTTATATGCTATAAATACACGACAAATAATGTCAATAATGTTTTTACATGTCACACTTTTTAGGCCAAATTATTTTGTTCATTAACATATATAACAAGAAAATAATGCATCTAACATGAACAATAATATAAAAGTGCACTGAGAGAAAAGTCGAACAGAATATTAAAGGATCTAAGTATTAGCCAAATATATGTTAAAGGATTAATATACTATAAATTTCCATTCCTTGCACTGAACTTATAAACACAATAAGATAAATCTTCCCCTGAGTAGCAATTCAGGCGGTAAAGAAAATAATCACCAAAAGCTGAAACCAAGACTTCTCTGTTCAAACCAGCCCAAAAGTCAGCAGCTTCAGCACCACTAAATGATTATTTGTATCAACCAAATGTCAAAACCAACCAGGCAATCAGAATAAACAGTTCAATGTTAATCCGGGCCATCTTAATTTTAAGTATATCATCTGTAAGAAAATACATCAAAAAGACTATTCTGCCAAACTTCAGAGTCAGATGATAAAATTATTCCTATAAATGAGTCTAACTGTTAACTAATGTTGTTCAGAATAAGTTTTGACTGTTTTGCACAAAAAGACAATATTCTGATAAATCTTTTCTAATGCATCTACATATCATCAAAATGTGTTGTATATTGAACAATATGCTGCAAAATTTCCAATATACCTTGTGTCAGTGTCACATATAACTTTTTGTTCAAAAAAATATACAATACGTATACAAAACTAACAACTGTGTAGCGCGAGCAGGTCCTGTTTTCAGAACAAGTAAAGATGAGGACAACTATGCAAGAGAAGGAGGCAGCACCAAGTGAAAATAACTCTGAACAAGAGGGAAACCATGCATCCACAGGCATGGAAATCAAGACTCTCAAAGCAGAACTTGAAAATGTAAAGATGAAGATGGCAGAACTACAAAACGACTACATTGTGCTGCAACAAGACTATGAAAAATTAAGTAACAAGAATAAACACACATCTGGTTGGAGTATTGGTTGGAGAAAGATTAAGAAATCTTTTCATACAAAACCTGACAGAGATGAAACTGGTGAAGAACAAGAAAGACCTAATCCCTCCAGAATCAATCTCAGACAAAGGCAATCCATATCCTAAATCTTCTTAACATGAAACATCCTGCAGCATAAATGCCAACTCAAACCTTACGCCTTCAAGAGCAGAATCTTTGTCTCCCATCAAATTTTGTAGTTTCTTATACACTATAATGCCAAATATGATTGTCTGTATTTTGTTCAACCAATATATAATGCACCAATTGCCTTAAAGAATCAACAGATTTTCATAGTCTTACTAAGTATACGATGTCTTTTCTTCAATATCTGCAGTGTATTCTACAACATCCGGTTGATTACATGTTATTCTACAAGCCAAAAATCCATTTTTCTTCTTCTATCTTTTTAGCTAAGCTACATACCTATATTAGCAATGGATACCACATGGAAACACAGAAAAAAAAATTAAATCAACATGAAGGATGTACGACCAAAGAATTATGTATCTTTCAAAGAAGTACCCATTACCTGCAATTACATTGATTTTAAATCAAACAAAATATTTTTCTTTAATCTTCTGGACTCATCGACACAAAGATAAGGTATCCATGTTGAGATAATGCTTATAAAAAAAAATGGCAACAAAAAAAAAAAAAATTACTAAGAGAAGAAATGCAAACTTCTTCAACTCTGCCTTATTTCAAGCATTTTTTCTATTCTAAAGTGTTCATAAGCTTCCAGAAACCACCATTATCAAACAACATTATCACCGAGAGCTAGCCAATGTTTTACTTGTCCAAAATACATTTCCGCACTTTGTCAATTAACAAATAACTCCAAAATGTGTAACAAAACGAGAGAGAAAGAAAAAAAAAAAAAAAGAAAACCCATATCAAAATATGTCAAAGAACTATCTAGCAGTCCTCATGCTGCTCCATGGGAACTTGACCCCACTCTCGGCTCGATTTCCCGAACCCCTCTCAGGCTTAAACCTCTGAGACTCCTTCCCATCAAGCCAGTGCCTTTTCGCTTCACCTTCCTCGACCACGCTGGATTTGGACTGCTTATTCATCTGCCACTTGTCCTCCTCGATGATTCGGATCGGGTAAAGGTCCGGCGAGACTGAAAGCGGATTCTTGAGTGTCACATAGGCTTTCTTGTAGTCGGGTTTCGCAATCAGCAATCCACCGCGCTTCTTTTTCTTTCCCTCCATGTTAAGGGTTCGAACCTTGTCGACCTCGAAACCATAGAGGGATTCAAGGACGCGCTTGATTTCGATCTTGGAAGCTGAAGGAATGGTCTTCAGCGCGATTTCTGTTATGTTGGTGAAGCTGGTAGGCATCAGAAGTTTGATGGGTAGGTTTGCGAAGTGGATTACTCTCCTTCCCAATCTGCTTGCCATGGCGCTTTTCTTCTCTCTCTCTCTCTCTCTTTTCGAGTTTGCTGAGACGGAGCTTTTCCTGCCCTGCTTTTACAAATCAGAATAAATGAACCGACCCGAACCGGGCCCATATTTTATATATCTTTATCCGAACCAGGCACAAATTCGACCAAACATGAAAAGCTTCAAATGATTTCCAGCTGTCCAGGTTTCACTATGAGAAAACTATTTTTGTCTGAACTCTATAAATCAACTCCAGCAACAATAATTTCACAAGAGATTTCAAACACATTTTAAAGATTTCATGGCCTTTACATGGTTAGAACTTCAGTTAGAAATATGGCTACTAAGCACAAAGTAACAACATAAAGTAAACAGTGTTATTACCAGCAAACTGAGACCACGCCAGAGCATGCTCCTTCTGTACAAAATATTAAAAATTTTGAAACATCTAATTCATTTCCATAAATGATAAAATTTCATTTTTCCAGACCTGTACAGTAATAACCATTTCCTTCCCTGAACAAGTTCTGGAAGCGAAGCATAAAGTGCAGTTTCTTGTATTATTTTGACAGAAGCAATGAAGGTTCAGAAATTTCTGAGCGATCAAGCAAAGGTATAGGCTGAGGCTCTTTGACTTTCTGCATGGACTTCATCTCAACTACAGCAAATCTAACATCGCTTTCGTTATCAACTTTCGTGTGATCAGAATCGCCCTTGCGCTCTTGATTCCGATACCCATCGATTCTTGCAGCTTTCTATATAGCTCTGCTAAGTGTTTTAGTGAGCGATGGTGTTTTAGAATCCACACCTCTCACTCACTAAATACCCTTCGCTCGCTGAGAGCGGTGTGTTTAGTGAGAGAGATCGGACTGACATCATTGTTTTTCATTTTTTCTCATTACACATTCTTCTCTCGCTAAAACACTCCTCGTTCGCTAATGACTGTGTTTCAGATCGATATGTTTTTTCATCCCCATTTTTTTTTTTTTTTTTTCATTCAGTTAAACTTTAAAATATACAAAGTGGATGTATAAATTTACACATTTTTAAACATGTTTGTAGTAATAATAATTAATTGCCTTGTAGATGTTGGAGTGCGTTTGAAGTTGTTAAAACTTTTATAAAGTCCAAAATAAATTATTTTAATGATCTTTAAAAATAATTAAATTTATAAAAAATTAAGAATAGTTGTCAAAACACAATTAAATTTATAAAAATTACAATAAACTAATAGCTTTCGGCTGAAAAAAAGAAAAGGTAATAAGCAGATTGTGTTTGGGTTGACCTGCTTTAACACAATTAACAAATAGATTGACAAAAAACGCTATTTTATTCTACAAGAATCTCTACAAAAATAAGCCTAAACAAAAAATAATTTATCACAATTCACAACCGAAGAATGAAGTTATCTATGAATTATAAGGTGATACAAGTTTTCGTCGAAAGAAAAAAAGAAAAGAAAAACTTTTATAGATGAATTTATAAAGTGAATGTAACAGTTTAGATGAATATAAAATCATTCGTTTTTCAAACCAATTTAAAACGTAATGATCTTTAAAAAGTAATTTTCTTTTTTAAACTTTTGTCATATTCTATAATATCTCTATTCTACTGGCATTTATCACCCAAGAAAATTTTTCAGTTTCCATTTTTTTTCTTTTTTTCCTTTTAACTACACTAGTTTGATCAATGCGGCAAAAAAAAAATGTTCCCTTTTTCTGATGTTCGTCCATTGTCAAGGTTGGATTTTGCCTTGGTAGCTTAGCTTTTATTTTGGTAAATTACCTTTGGATGATTAGTTATCAAAACATTCACCAAATAATATGATAAAAAAAAGTGACACTATTTAATTAATTTTTTTTATCAACTTATCAATATTTAAACTATATAAAAATGTCAACCAGTAATATATTAAGAAGTGTAAATGTCATTTTGATAAATAGTTTTGATGAATATTTTAGTCTGTATTTGATTTATTGCACGCAAAGCTGCAGATCTCAACCAAAGCTACGTTCTTATACAGTTACATTTGTATGACATGCATATCTAATTACAAGCTTTATATTACTGCATAGAGCATAAGGAAGACGAAGCTAATCTTTTGCAAACTTACAAGTAAAGCTCACAAAAATATTGCATTTTTAAAATAAAATAAAAGGAAATTTGAAAGGTCTCAACAAGATTGTTGACTGCCCAAAGAGGTAATATTTGGCAACCCCAATTACACGTATATCAATGGGTCAAAAGAAAGTGAGTAGAACAATAGAACATTACTACCTAACCATCTGCAACTTGCAAAATGCTGAACCAAATGGAATTTTAATCAATCACAATCAGTTAGTAAAACCCCTGAATGCTATGAAGGATAGGTTTACATTTTCTTCTTTTTGACTTGGTATGGATATTTCTGGTATATTGAAATGCTGGTGAGCACGAGTGGAAGAGACACAAGACAATACAGTGAAGGTGGTTTCCCTTCAAAAACGAACTGCAGCAAGGCCGTAACAAGAAGTGCAGAAACAATGACAAAACCCTGCAATCAAGTTTGACGAAGCTTCTATGTTTAAGTACAGTATAATAGTATTGAGAAATTAAGACTCGGCAGATAAAAGTTAAGTAGGAATGACCAGTCTAGATGCAAGGATTTGGCATTTTTCAATACTAAATCATGTGATTTTAAGATTTCTAAATCATAAACATGCTATGAGAGGATGAGTGATTCAATAATTTAAGATGTCAAGGGCTTTATATCTTCTTTTGATTATAGCAGTCAATATCTGCAACAACATTGTTGAAGCTAATGTTAACAATCTTATCACTATTATCTATCTTAGGAAACTTGCCTTTCTAACACCACCAGCATAGCTTGTAACTAGGCCAACAAGAATTCCACCAAGGGCATTGAATATAACTGGGATCTGAGACAGGAAAAGTTAAAAAACTTTTGTAAGTTGAGTTGCATTATAGCCATGCAAAATAACAAGGAACATGCACAATAACAAGGAACCATTACATGTTCTTTACACATATAAATGCGGTCATTATGTTTTACATTATTTTCTGTATTTCGGGGAAAAAAAATGGATGTTACAAAATGATGCGCTAAGGAGTCTTTTTAACTCCAATCTGCCATTTAGGCGCCATTCCAGAATCTATCACCTGTACCACAATTTGTTCTGAACTCCCAACCTCTATTAACATATGGAAGACAAAACTTCTACACTAGATTGAATGTCATTTAAATGTCTGAGCAGGAGAAAATAATAAAAACTTAACAAACCAAGTTGAAGTTAATGATTGTCAATAAAGGGTGTTACAAAGTCATAAGTAATCAATAATGTCCAAATATCAAATCATTACCAAAGTTAATGGCGTCCAGGCATGAAAAAATCCATGTTGTCTGATGGCCTCACCATCAGGAGACTTATAGGTACTAACCAATAAGCACAAACTTCCAACAAGAGACATTTCTACAGTCATTAAGTATGATGAATGTTTCTTGACCTGTAAACAAGGTGATAATAAAGATATGCAGAGTGAGAAGATTATGAAATAATTCCTTCGGACCAGAGAAACAAAAATGTTTCACTAACCTGAGAAGCCCATTGACACAAAGAGGATGCGAAACCTGAGAGTACAGATGCAACCAAAACAGGAATAATCCCATAAAACAAAATTTGATCAGCGTTAGCAGCACTAGAACCTTTACTGGAGCCTTCACCAACACTAAGAAGAACAGCTGCAATGATCAACAAAAACAGGGCCCCAATTTGTTGAATTGATTGCTTCTGCCTATGCATACCACATTAAATGCAACAAATTTGGCATTAGTCATTCATTTAAAAGAAGGTGTTTCACATTAAGTTTCTGGCAAAAGTTCCAGTTTGCAAAAAAAGGTGTTTTGCATCCCAGTAGAAGTTTTGAAGGTTCTTATATGTTTATGTGGATGACATCTGCAAGTAGAGACTACCTAAAAATGGTGAAACACTTAAATAAGACTCTAGCTTATAGTAACACACGATAAAGCAACAAAATGATCTGCATAGTTTCCAGCTTCTAGAAAACAGATCATGTAATGTTGAGAAGTCTACCATAAGTACAGATTAGTTTGACAATGGCAACATTTTGGAACATACCTCAGTATCAAGTATGTGAATAGGGCAGTAAAAATTATTTTTGTCTGGTTCAGCATTGAAAACGTGAGTGAATCAAGATTTTTGTAAGAAATCTGCAGCAAACTGTTCTGCAATGCATATATAGCTGCGGGAAGTCCTGATGCAATCAATGCATCAACCAAAGTCCACTCCTTGTATAATTTCTTCAATGTACCTTCTTTTGCCATGAAAATCATGGCAAATACAACCTACAAAACATATAAAAGGATGCAGATTGACCAAGAATTAGAAGCAAAAAATTTAAACATGTTCAAAGGCAACAATGAACAAAAATCAAGAGAAAATTTATACACTACGCACACACACAAACACATAGAGAAACCGGAGGTTACCTTTGCTACCTCGCATGTGAGAACAGACGAAGTCACAATAACTTCTCGTCTGCAAAGAATATTTACAATGAGTTAATGACTTGAAACATTATGAGATCATGCCACCCCAAGTGACCTTTCAGAACAACATACGCATAGAAAGCACAGAAGCTTGCCCTGTTATAGAGGAAGCAAGAAAAAACTTAAAGCTTCAAATGAGACAGATTAGGTTTGGGAAGCAGAGCATCCATTTCATCATTCTTTATTCTCAAAGATACTAAACTTTACTACTTGTACAAATTCCCAACAGGAATACCGAAAAGTAGTAAAAGAAAAATTTAGTACAAAATGAGTATAAACATGCAGTGGGTAATCTAAAAGGTGTCACATTGTCTAGAACCGCAACAAAATTTCAAAGTTTCCAGCCTATCTAATAATAATCCTATAGCCCCAATCTTTCAACAACAAATCAATCTAAATTACTTTCCATTATGCTCATTAGAGTCATATAGTGTTTCATATTCAAAATCAATGTTACTTACGCATCCTTCCTAACTAAAAACCAGCTCAATTTCGGTGCAATTCAAAATTTCAATTCCCTGCTTTACAATTCCACTCGAAAAATCCCCCAAACATAAAAATGAAAAATCGGACCAATAAGACGTAAAATAGCGAACAGTTTCTTTTACCAATGGAAATGAAGCAGCAGAAATCTGCAAAAGTAAAGTACCCGATGAAGCGCTTAGAGATCAGAGGCTGAGCTCCGTATTGCAGAGAGAGCAGGAAGGAGTAGAACCAGACCCTTGCATCCATGTTCGCCGAGCTGGGTACGCGGCCTTTGGGCTCGGCCGCCGACATTTCGGGCAAAACCCCCCGAGATATTCAAGGGGTGTTCTTGTAATTTTGATGCTGTTATTGTTTCTATCTTATATCTTTTTAACCTCCTTTCTCTGTCTCTGTTTATCTGATTTTGGGGGAAACGAACAGTTTGATTTCGATGGCTCTGAACTCGGAGAACTTTCCTTTGCTTCTGGTCGGGGCCTTCAAGGACGGTGGCCCCTAAATACGATGTCGTTTTCAAGAAACGGTTTTGGAAAGTTCGGTTTCTTACGACGCCGTATTTCACAACTTGCTTGCTCCTCCACCTTGAACAAGACACAACTGCCCTCGTAAATGGTAAGTTGCCGGAAGAAATGCAATCCAGGTAGGCAAATATCTTCTCAAGGAACATGCAAAACGGTTAAAATTTTATTACACTATATTATTTATTTATTGTACTATTAATTTATTCAACCTCTAATGATTATGTATATGTAGGTTTGATGAGAAAATTTGTGAGGTGAACTTGTTTGAAATTTTCCTAATGAAATTTAAAAAAAAAAATTATATATTATAAATCAAACATTATATATTATAAATTAAATATTATTTAATATAGATAATATTATTTATTATAAAAAAATATTATTTATAATAGTTTAAAATTATTTATTATAGATAAAATATTATAAATAATAAATTAATATTATTTAATATAAAAGAAATTATTATTTAAAAATAGAGATCAACTACCCTTTCTAATTCGAGACCTCGATGAAATCTCCTCTCCCTTTGAAATATATACTGTGATCTTGTAAAAAAAGAAAAAAATCCTCCTAATAACTACAATATATATAATTTTAATAACTTGACAAACCATATTTATATATAATCTTCTTTTTTTCTTTTTCTTTTTCGGAATATACATTTTATTATTTTAACCCACATTACATAAATTAAAATACCACAAATTAAAGATTATTATATGCAAATACTTTCCAATGCGATGTAGAATGTAATTTGGAAACATAATAATAACTATTAAACAAACAGGTTAAGCACAAGTAATGGATGAAGGAATATTTAATACTGTAATAGCTTTAAATATCCACTAATCTACAAAGACTGTAAAGGACTGATATGAACATTGAAAAGTTACATAAATAACTAAGAACCACATACCCAAAACAAAAACTACTTTTAAACTAAAATAAAACAAAAGTCAAGAAAAAGTGTCAATAGGTTGCTTCCGAATCAAACAACTGTTGCAGCTTGCTCAAGAAACCCTTCTTTAAGTTTTTTTGGAGCTCCATTAAGCAGATCTCCATTTTTAGCATCATCCACTGATTCTTTGTATGCAGCTGCATGAACTCCGAGTGCAGCACGACCAGAGGGATCGAGATTTTTTGACCATGCTGCATCCCATTCAACTGCTTTAGCAGTACTACATGCCACACTTGGACCACCAGGAACTGTTGATCTAGCAGCATTCTGTTCCAGAAATGGCAAGCTGAATTAGTTCTATATTAATTAAGAAATGGTCCTCTCTTTTTCCCCAAATAGTTCACTAATCCTGCCCATTGTAACATTTTATATTTTCACTGAAGATGTGTACTTTTAACAGTTGAATACAGCATGGAATGAAATCTTTCTGAAAAATATACCTTCCTATATTATAATAAAAAGCAGATCAACTGACAAATGCACATTAGCAAGTTTTCCCATATTCGTTCCCAACAGAAGAAAAAAAAAATGGAGATAAAAAGTGCATAATCCCACCTTAGGAAAGAATTTCTCAAATATAGTTCTGTAGTAGTATGCTTCTTTGGTGGTAGGAGTATTTTCAGGGTAAACAAAGCTTGCTTGCATAAGCATTGTATCTGTAACCTGTTTAGTTATGAGAAAATTTGAAAATTGATCATATGCAAATAAGGAAAAGGCATCATCTATTAATGTTTGTTGACTTCAGCTACAAAACAAAGTGAACCCCTATAAATTTCAAAATAAATGATGCATACGTGACTGTTTGCATGATCTTTCAAGCGGTCAATCCAACTGTACCCAACACCATCACTGAATTGTTCCTTCTGCCTGTACAATATGTGCTATATAAAACAAAACAAAGCAAAACAATAAAGTATATAAACTCTTCTCTGAATGAAAATGTAGCACAGACAGGGAATACAAGTACAATATACTTCATGAAAAACTTCTTCCAAGGGAATATAAAATAAAACATGTAAGCACAATGGCTCAGCATGTTGCAAAAGCAGAAGATAACAAACCTTTGGCAAATATGGCTTCTGATCATCATCAAATGCATTACGTAAGACCCACTTCTCAATTCTTCCAAGATCAGGCCTGATCTGTAGTTATCATTGCATGCAAGTACTTTATATTACAATCATGAAGGCCAGCCAAAAAACACTCTAAAATAATTATTTAGGATGGACTTTTACATTCCAATTTATTGACAGACAATAAATGAGAATGAAAATACCTCCCAAAATGTTTATAAAATGGTTTTAATATAAAGTCTAAACAATTCCAAAGAGAGACCACCCATATTCTACATTATATATCATGTACCAATATTGAAATTGAAACAAACACCAAATTGCAGGATAATTCCCTCAACTAAATTCAAAGAAAGTGTCGATACGTAACAATCAGCTAGTAATAGCTTGACAATGCACAAGAATGGTTAACCAAACGTTGCAAGGATAAAATGAACTCTTCTTGTGTTTTAAAAATATAAAATGTACTATATTATTTAGTATTAGGAAAACCTATAAGGTCATATTTTCAAGTTATAAATGTTAGGCACTCTTGTGAATGAGCAACTGCTATCCAGATAGAAAGCAAGGCTTGAGAAGCTGATCAGCAGTAAAATTTCAAGGAATATTTTATGAAACCGAAGACAGGAAATGTAATTACCATTTTCCATTCTGGATCTATGCTCATGGCAATATTTATGAATTCTTTATCTAAAAAGGGTACACGCGCCTCAATCCCCCAAGCTGAAGTTGATTTGTTGGCCCTCAAACAGTCATACAGATGAAGAGCTTTGATCTGTTCGATTGTTAAAAAAATAAAAAAGTAAAAAATAAATAATAAAAGGAAAACCATAAAGAACTCTAAAATTTGAAATATTATACTGATAAAGCAGGAGGGAAAAAGCAATGTTGAAAGTAGATTATGATTTTCCATACAATGTAAAAGAAAGACAACAAGAGAGAAGGAAGATGGAAACAGAGAGACACACAGGAGAGAGAGAGAGAGAGTTCTCAGGTTGGATACCTTCCGACATGTTTCTTGGTGGAACTCCTCTTTGTTAGGTGCCTTGTGGAAATATAAGTAACCTCCAAAAATTTCATCTGAACCTTCACCAGAAAGAACCATTTTCACTCCCAAAGATTTAATTTTTCGAGACATAAGAAACATTGGAGTGCTAGCTCTGATAGTTGTCACATCATATGTTTCAATGTGATAAATGACTTCCTCAAGCGCGTCTAAGCCTTCCTGAAAGGTAAAGGAAAGAAACTCAAACCTATTTGAATACTTAGGGTGCACTTATAGGTCATCATGTTGCTTTAAAACACGCGCATTTACCTGAACAGTGAAGCTAAACTCATGATGGCGAGTTCCAAGATAATCTGCTACCTCTCTGGCAGCTTTTAGATCTGGAGAACCCTGAATATTAGAAATGAGATGCATTTATTAATAAATTAAAGTACCTAGAAGTATTAATCTGGCATTTAATTGCAGGTAAATATTTTTAAAGCTATCCAACAGAATCATGTTTTAGCATTTTTTTTTTTTATCAGATGAACATTGCCCCATTAGACAACCAGGACTTTTTGAGGACACCAGGGTCAAACCGTAATAAGTAAATTACCAAGTACCACCCCATTTCTCAAAGATAGTCATTAGATGCCAATGGCATCAATTTAATTTTACACTCCATACCGACATCCTATCTATCAAAGTCTTCATCTGGAATTTGGTTCTTCAATTCTGGCATCAAACATGTCACCAGTACTTTTTATAAAGTACAACAGTTAAAAGAACAGTCACACTATCTTATCTGTTTAGCTTGTAGCTAAATGCTAGAGCTATTCTTTAGAGAGTGCAAGAGGGTGAACAGAAGAAAAAAACAAAAACAAAAGGGGAAGAATTACTATGTTTGACTATTTAACAAGTACTATGACCTTCAAACCAATGCAAAAAGTGTGTAACTGAGATCCCCACTGACGAGCAGCTTCTGAATTAGCCAAATGGCGGTTAGCAACAGCAGCAACAAGTGATGAGTCCAACCCTCCAGACAAAAGTACACCAAATGGTACATCTGTCATAAGTCTCTTCACCACAGCCTGCAATAAGCCAAGTTAAGAATTTATGAAGTTTTAATTATACTCGAAGTACCACAATATTCTTTATTAGAAGATACCATTATATTTTGTGATCCAACTTATTGACAAACAAGTATTTTTTTACTGGTTTGACTTAAGCTATATGATATACGAGGCATTTACCCCTCCAGACACAATTACAATATTTTCTGTTATGATAATATTAATATATATTAGATAACAAAATTTAGATTGATAGTGGCATACTAGAATTACAAACCCCAAAGTTCCCTTCCCCCTAAGTACATTCACTCAGTTCCCAATAAGTAGGTTTGCAAATTTGGACTTTCAACTCTTAACAAGTAGAAGAGAGGGAAAACGGCAACCAAATGTCAAACAACCATGTCTTTCCAGAATTACTCACCTTCAAACATTATGTAGAAATAGACAAGATATAAAGGAAGAAGTTTTTTGGGAAACAAGAAAAAAAAAATTCTGAAGTATATTAATGTCACTAGCACAGTTCTCAATGACAAATAGACAGTGCTACAGTAGAATGAAATATTTTATAAATTAACTATGCTATCAATGAAACCAGAATAATAATAAAAAGACTACAGCAAAAGAAACATAAGCTCAGAGCATGCCTTCTCAAAAGCCTCACGCAAAACTATTGGATCATAAGGATTTGAGGGTATTTGTTCCAAATACCATGGTGGGTTGTACCACCTTCTCAGAGCTCCTGTGAATACATCAATATTTACATATGATAAATAGGCAGTATATACAGCATCTAAAAAAGAAAACGAAAATTATTATTTTTTGATTTGTTGGGAAAATAGAGATCTAAAGAAGCAAGAAGAAAAAATTTAATTTGTATTATAAAATCTGTAAGTTAACTTTCCAATTAAAACATCTTAATGCCACCTAAAATAATTTAACTAATTCTGGTAAATTCTTGAGTTTGTCAAGTAAAAGAATAGAACATTTTTTGGTGTCTTTTATTATTTTCCTTCCTAAGGACAAGATCATGAAGGAAAGTACATTGCACATATCCTTATAAAGTTGTTACCATTTTCTTAATTAATCAATCCAAAAGTTTAATATCACTAGCTTAACATATACAAACCTTGCTTGCTAGAATATATATGCCCGGGAAGAAAAGACATAAATCTCTCACAGTCATCACTCAAAGCTTTCATTTCTGAAGCAAACCAAGTTGATCCTGCAAAGGATTAAACATTTTATAAAGTTTCTCCTCAGCTGAGATATAAGTGTGTATGATGTGCATGGGTAAGAAACAATAGAAACATTTATTCAGTAAATCTGGGTGGACTGGAAATGAAAGGATATATGGAAATTGCTAATATTAGACAGTTAAAGCAAATTAAGATCTCAAGAACACAAGAAGAGCTCCTTAATGTATGATCACGATGGTGTTATATAATGCTGTACAACTTTCCCCTTGTCAAAATATATTACATTCCAATAAAGACCCACTTAAAATCCAAGACAAATGTACTTACATATGAGACTTAATATGAAAGTCATGTTGGATCCAGAATGTTTCTTGAGAACTTTCAGAATTGACAAATTAGAGGGAAAAGAAAGAAGAGGCACTGATAAATTAAGACTACAGTTACAAAAACAACAAAAGTTCCAGAATGCAAGAACCTAAGCTCAAATTCGTTGCAATGAAGTAAACAGAGCTTTATATCAATTACTAAAATCTCAAAATTTAACTTTCAGACAAGATGATTATACAGCTCCTAGTGAGTAAACATGCAAACCTAATATCTTTCCTCTACGTGCAAATCAGGCAACATTGTAGTACATACCATCAAGACCCCAGCCCATGTAAAGTGGGGTAATGCCAATAGCATCCCGAGCTGCAATAAAACTTTTGTCTCGAGTGTCAAGAAGTACAAAGGAGAACATGCCGTCCAACATGTCCACAAAATCTTCCCCATATTCTTCATACTGGAAAGCATATATGCTAAATTCAGAAAAATAAAGGTTGAAAATAGATTCACACAAAAAATAAACGAAAGCCATAATGAAACCTATATCAAGACTACCAAGATAGTCCATTAAGCATAAATTTTAATCTTTCAAATAAGTATCAATCACTTACGAGATGGGCAATCACTTCGCAGTCACTACCAGTTCGGAACTGATGCGACTTTAGCTTTTCCCTCAATTGCTTATGGTTATATATCTCACCATTAACCTAAAAAAAGTACTTGAAATTGTCAGACCTGATCTTAAGTGACAATTGGCTATATAGTAAATGAAGATAATGGTAAGTTTCATTTTTCTAAGTAGGAAGAATGAGAATCAGAAACTTCATAGTAATGACCAAAAGTTAATCAATATGAAGCATAAACTTACGGGGGTGTATTTAA
Source organism: Ochetophila trinervis (assembly GCA_003254975.1). Classification (NCBI taxonomy): domain Eukaryota; kingdom Viridiplantae; phylum Streptophyta; class Magnoliopsida; order Rosales; family Rhamnaceae; genus Ochetophila; species Ochetophila trinervis. Next base: position 68,833 of record QANX01003745.1, read on the forward strand.
TTACAGTTTAATAAATTTTAATAGAATTTATGAATTGTTAAAGAATTTTATAGATTCTATATAGAGTTTGTAAAAATTCATTGAAATCTATGAAAAAAGAGATAGAATTTAAATGAGACATTTTTATTCATAATTTTCTTTTTAAAATTTTATAAAATTTATTATTTTTTAAAATCCTTTAAAATCAATGGCCTTTTGAATGCTGTAACTTTTTGAATACCTCTACATTTTAAAAGTTTAATTGAATAAACCTAAATTTTTAATAGACTTTTATAGAATCCATTAAAATTTGAATTTGATACTTCTTGACTTCTATACAATCATCTAAACTCCGAATTGAATATCTCTAAATTTTTAAACTCTTTTAAAATCCAATCAACTCTATTTGAATACACCCCTTTTAAGCTTGTAGTTATTAAGGTCCAACAAAAACTTTTAGTTGAACCATTTCGAATCCAGATATGGGATTTAAAGTCTCCTACAACCGATAATGAAGAAATTCATGAAGAATGAAAAAGGGAGGGAGGGAGGAAGGGAGAGATAAAGAGAGTACAGTGACAATAATTGACTTGTCTTCATTGTAAAGTGGCTGATCTCCCGAAGTGGGGTCTACAATAGCTAATCGTTGATGAGCAAGGTAACAATTTTCATGACAGTGCAAGCCACTCCAATCAGGACCTCTATGCCGTAACCTACAGTTAACAAGTCATTAAAAAACAAATAGTAGAGTTAAGCATTTCATTCACTCATAAGAAAACAACCATAATTCTAACCGTTCTCATAATTTGATAATTTGCAACCCAAATTTAAACCAAAAAAAAGAATCCAATTTACCTATGAATGAATGCATAAACAATTCCGGCCAGATCAACCTCAATGTATACAGTTTATTAGAGATATACACGCGGTCCAAATGAATAAACCCAATAATACCAGTCAATTAGACCGCATATTTAAGGGGATAAACTTTCATGGTTTAAAACTTCCACATTCACAGCTTTCAAAATCTGAATTTCTAAACCACCTTTAAGAGAATACAACCTAAGCGTATCAAGATTCCTCATTTTCCTAGTCTTTCTTGGTCTAAAACAGGTAAACAAATCCACAATAAGCTCTACTAAACAACCTTTCGCTATTACTGAGTAAATTCAAAATGTTAGTAAAAAGGAGCAACGATAAAAAAACCGCAATTTGTAAAAAAAAAATACACACACACAAAAAATATAAAATGCAGTGTAACAAAACAGATTTTTACATGTAAGAATGATACAGAGAGAGAAAATGAAAAGCAATACGTATATATATATATATATATAATTGCATTTTACCCGACAAAAAAAAATTATATATATATATATGTACATAAATAATTGGAAATGAAGGTTCAAATGACAAAGAAAATGAAATGCATGAACAATTTCAAAGCTTAAAAAGTGATTTCCTTTTTTTCGAATAAGATAACATAAACATCATTAATATATAATTCCACGTTCTTCATATTTATAAAAAGGAAAAGAAAAAGAAAATCACCTCCGAGATAGTTCGATGATACGCGACCGCTTCGTCTGAGAGGTGTCTAAGCATCCAAACACTGCGAGAATTCCACACATGGCCGCCTCTGCTTTCTCCGAATGAGCGGGCTAAGCAGAGAAAGCTAAAGGAGGATTACCAAAATGGCGGCTGAGGAATCGCGTGGATTTTGTACTACAATCTATAATAACCCCCCACTACATCACGGCCGTCCATTTTTGGCACTTCTGCTCTACTTTTCTTTTCAGATTCCCCTCTTTCTCTTTCTTTTTATTTTGTTTATTTATTTTCTAAAAGCAGATAGCTTTAAGAATCCAGTAGGAATCCTTTTTGTTTCCTTCCTCTAATTTTTTTTTTTTCTTTTTTAGTTATTTTAGAAAAAAATAAAATAAATTAAAATAAAGATTCTAGTCTTGGAACTTCCTATTATTATTTATTTATTTGGTGCAACGTGGATTTTATTTTTTTTTTGATAAAAAGCGTGGATCTTCAATATACAAGTAATTCATTCACCAAGTAATCTGTGCCGCAAATATAATACTAAACTATACCCCAGAAAAAAAAAACAAATATCATACTATTATTATTATTAAAAACTGATTATTAATATTAGAAAAGGTTAGGAGAAAATTCTTTAAAAAAAAAGGTTTGGAGAAAATGGATATTAATATAGTCACTCTCATGCTTGTTAAGAAATTAATTTTGAAGAACAATTTCATTATTTTTGGATGAAAAAAACAATTTCATTGTTACTTTTTAGTATGCACAATTTTTTAATTATATTTTTTATTACTAAATAATTCATAGATCTATAACTTTACTACGGATAATTTTTTAAAATTCTTTGATTACATTTTTTTACCATTTGGTTACAAAAACAAAAATCAAAAACATTGTTTATCATGAACCAAATGGATCTGACTGCTGAGAGAGATACTAAAATAAGACACAGTTAGGATTCACATGATAAAAATTATTTATATTTTACTTTATTTGTCTGATAAACATTTATATATTACTTTATGAAAATATGTTTATTTTTTAAATTTCTTTTCTCCATAATTTTCATTTAATTATTTTAAAAATTAGTCTTTTTTGATTTTGTTAATAATAAATAATAATAAAAATTCATTGCTCCAACGTCACCGTACGAGCCTTGCAGACAATAAGGCGGCTCCAGTTCTCAGCGTACAATTTTGACCACTAGGGGATTTGGCACATTATATAGACTACATTCGCGAGGCAATATAAAAAGATTTTTTTTTTTTTTTTTTTTCTGAGAATGAATTTTGATTTTATGCAAATGATATAACTTTATGTATAATATATTCTTTTGTTGTGTATACTTTTTTTTTTTTTTTTTATCTTAATGAATAGTTACCGTAAGGGGTTAGGTGTTTCAACAATTCTGGATAACAATCATGCTATGAGACACAAAACTACACCTGAGCATAACAGTCAAGAGGCCTTATTGAAAATTATCATAACAGTGAAAAACATGAGACCTTAAAATATAACAGGACAAATGTGCTTTCTGATGTACAAGATTATTTCCGCAGGACGAGTACAGAGCATATTTGCAGCAACTCAAGTGTTGATGAACATATTATAGTAGAGGAACTCGAAGAAAGAATGAGAGAAATTTAGCTGGACATTTTTGTTTGCAAAACACACTGTAATTTTTATTTCAAATTTTCTTCTGCTTACAACTGAAAACCAGAGCTCCTTATATAGAAGGAGAAAGGAAACAACATCATTACAATACTATTCTTTTACATTCGGGAAAGCAAAAAGCAACAACAAAAACAAAAAGCCTCCGAAAGCAACCAAAAGCGGCCGAAAGCAGGAAAGACAGGAATCACATGCTATTTTGTCCTAGGGATGTGTTGAGATTCCTGTAGTATGAGTCGTTAGAATCAAGAGATGATCCACGACCGAAATTTTTCCACTATGGCATAGTAGGAGAGTCAGTGGGGCTTGTTTGACCGTCATTTTCAGCAATGAGCATGTCGACATTTTCATACGGGTCTTGGGAATCTTGGAAGTATTCCAGAGGAACCTAAGAACGATTCTTGGGCCTGTCTAAAAGAATATTATCAGCAGGATTTTCTTCCAGAACAAGGTTTCTAGAAGAGGATGGGCTAGGTACCTGAGGAGATTTGTCCTTGATGATAAAAACTTCATATGGGCCAGTAGGAGGGGAGAGACTGTTGATTTCACAAAGAAAGGTTTCAAGTTCTAGTCTCGGAATGGATGGTATACACAGTGGCCCATTCATAGGCCATACCTTGAGCCCAACAATTGTTCGTGGTTTTGTTGAAAAAATAGGGCATGTGCAGTATAAAAACAGAATACATTTCTTTCTGTTTATCTGGAGGGAGTTTCCAAATATGCTTGTGTTGGAGGATCTTATAAAGTTCTTCTCTCCACCAGGTCAGACCATGGAACCATTCTAGAAAGGTCCAGAGAAGAGAGTCATGGTTGGCAGGTTCAACCAGATGATCAAATAGAGGGAGAGTAGGAAAGACAAGGGCAATGGAGTGTTCTGTAACACAGCACCAGAGGTACCAAAACAGTTCATCAGTGAATCTCTGCTTTGGATTAAAATAAAATGGGACAACAGAATATAATTTTTCATTCTCAAAGTAGTCTTTAAAAGGTTGTTCTAGGCAATGTAGAACATGGTAAAGATAAGTACTCCTTTTGTGCTGTGCATAAGCAAGAATAATATGAGAAGGAAGCTGATGATTGAGATCTGACGGAAAATCTCTTTGAATGGTTGCCCTATCAGGGAGGTGAGGCGGATTAGCCATCAAAAACAAAAGGAAAGAGGAAATGTGAGTGATGACCTTCATCGGCTGAGGCCTAGATAATAGGTCAACAATAATATTCTCTTTTCCTTTTAGATGTTTGACTGAGAAGTCATATTTTGCAAACCAATCCTTGAGCCGTAAGACCTGTTTATCTGGGAGAGCTTTGTTCTTGAAATCAAAGACCTTAGGAAAAGATGAGATGTCCATATGAATCAAGAAGTGGTAACCAAGCAAGTGAAATTCAAATTTTTTGATGCCGTATTTGACCGCTAAGATCTCTTTATAGACAGTATGATAATGTTTTTCTGCCTGTCCGAATTGCCGGCTGGCATGGCCACAGTAGTGGCATTTTCCTTTTTCATTTTCTTCAAAGAGAACAGCGCCCCAGTAATCATCACTAGCATCTGTTTGAATAATTCGTTGGCCCATTCCAGGGATCTTTAAAAGAGGAGGGGTCTGAGCTATCTCCTTTAATTTTTTGACTGCTCTAGTCTGAGAGGAACTCCAAGGATGAGGATCTTTCTTCAGGAGAACTGAAAGCTGGCTGGTGTACTGAGCTACCTGAGGGATGAAATCTCTCACATAATTAATAATTCCAAGGAATTGTTGAACTTGCTTGACTAAGAGATTTTCATCAGAAAATTTGATTAATTCCCTTGTCAGGTGTTCTCTAGGCTGGTAGACTTCGTCTTTTGATGTGGAGGCCAAGAAAGTCATGAAATGACTGGGCCAGAAAACTTTTTTGTTCAGAAAGCATGATCTCGTATTTATGAGCAAGACTAGGGAATTGGACCAGTAAGGCCTGATGGGTCTCGTGGGATTCTAAAAAAAGTAAGATATCATCGATGTAAATAAGGGCATTTTCGAGAATAGGTCCAAAAATTCTGAGCATAGTCTTTTGAAAGATAGAAAGGGCAACTTTGAGTCCAAAGGGAAGGACAGTCCACTGGTATTGGGCATTTGGAATGCAGAAAGCAGTTTTGGGCCTGTCAATAGGGTGAATACCCACTTGCCAAAATCCAGCTTTGAGATCAAATTTAGAAAAGATAGTGGCTTTGTGAAGCTGAGCAAAAAAAGGTTGGATTTTTGGAAGAGGAAACTTGTCATCTTTAAGAAATAGGTTCAAAGGTTTATAATCAATAACAAGTCTCTTCTTTTTCCGAATTAATTCAGATCTTTTCTCAACATAAAAGGCTTGGCTAGTCCAATCAAAAGTAGTGGGCTCAATGAGACCCTGGGCTAAAAGCTGAGAGCATTCTTCTCTGGCCAGGGCAAGGTCTGCAGGAGTCATTCTTGGGTGAGAAGCCTTTGTGGGGTTAATGTCTTCATTCTTCTTAAAAGGGAGATGAATAAAGAAATCTTGATTTTTCCACAGAGGAGAAGGATGCTTCTTTTGAAAATCAACATGGGAATTTGCACACAGAAGAAGAAACTTTGATTGGATGGCAGAGTAATTTTTCTAGACATGCTGTAGGGAAAACAGCTTAGAAATACTAGTATAAGATTTAAACTGATTATTATACATGATTTCAAGAGGGAGAATTCGAGAGGTTTATAATCAATAACAAGTCTCTTCTTTTTCCGAATTAATTCGGATCTTTTCTCAACATAAAAGGCTTGGCTAGTCCAATCAAAAGTAGTGGGCTCAATGAGACCCTGGGCTAAAAGCTGAGAGCATTCTTTTCTGGCCAGGGCAAGGTCTGCAGGAGTCATTCTTGGGTGAAAAGCCTTTGTGGGGTTAATGTCTTCATTCTTTTTAAAAGGGAGATGAATAAAGAAATCTTGATTTTTTCACAGAGAATAAGGATGCTTCTTTTGAAAATCAACATGGGAATTTGCACACAGAAGAATAAACTTTGATTGGATGGCAGAGTAATTTTCCTAGACATGCTGTAGGGAAAACAACTTAGAAATACTAGTATAAGATTTAAACAGATTATTATACCTGATTTCAAGATGGAGAATTCGAAGATGTTAAGCCTGAAAATAGGTGTCCATGCCAATCAGAAGATCTTTATCAGGGAGCTTACTTCCAAGGACACGAGTCCACACAATATAGTTGGGGAATAACTTGATTCCTATCTTTCTTTTGGTGATGAGCTCGACCTTAAAGATCTTGTCATCAGCAGCTTTGAAGTATTCCTTGTGCTCTGTCCAAAGATCTTTAGGGAGGACAGAAGGATTCATCATGGTTTTATGGACTCCAATATCCATATAAGCAATCAGCTTAATAGGATTGTTATATTTTGAAAAAAAAAGATCTATCTCCACATTAGGAATTAGAGGTGTGATATTTTTGACATGATAGATCTATTCTATTTTGTACAGAGGCTCACAAGAACTATCTTCAAAATATTCAAAGGAGCTGTCATGGATAGCAAAGATGGTGTCTTTGTCGTCGCATGATTGTTCTTCATAGAGGGATTCAATGTTAGCATCTTTATCTTTAAAAGAGAGAGGTAAAGACTGAAGCTGTTAAATGAGACGAGCATATTTTTGCTGTCTGTTGGGGCATGCTTAAACGAAATGGCCATTTTTTCTACAGATGAAACATATGTCAGATTTAGGACGAGAGTATTCATTCTTTCTCTTAAAGAATCTGACCTTTTTTTTGAAAGGGAATATGTGCTTCTTCTTTTTAGAGAAGGGGAAGAACTTATGGGAATGATTCTTCTTCTTTGTAGCACAGCTGCACTTCCTTTCTTTGCATTTGATCTGTAAGTGAGGCTTTTGACAGTGCTTGTTGAATTTGGAGTCTCTGTTCATAAAACAGGAAAGTAAGTATCTTGCTCACAGATTTTTTCTAAGGCAATCATAGCCTTCTGGTGGATTTCTCCAAGGGATATTTGAATAAGGCTTTTTTGTTCCCCAGCAATTTCCCTTTCCAGCTCGGGCTGAATTTCTTCAGAGAGAGAAGTGATGTAAACTTGTCTGAGTTCAATACTGTGAAAACCGTTAAGGGAGTAAAAGAGCTTAGACATTCTCTGGTAGTGATTGTCAAGATCCTTTTTCTTTAGAGAACATCACTTCATGGCAAAATAGTCTTTGCGGTTTTGATACTGCTGCGGTTGAGGCTTGCCAAGGAACTGAAAGCTGAGTTCTTCAATGGCCTGATTTGGAGAAAAACTAAGAAACTGTAGTTGTCTGTATTCGCCAAGGGATTGCCACCAGTCTCTGAGAAATCTGGGACATAAAGTCAATTAGGATGAGCCTGGGATTTGAATCTAGGCGAACAGCTTGATTATCCATCCAAGCATAAAATTCTTTGAATTTATTTGCCCATTGAGGATGAGGGATATCATCAAGAGAGAACCAAGGCCCTGAGTTGTTTTTTGGAAAGTTCCTTTCAGGGTTGGGAGCAAGGCCAGGGGCCGTAGCATTTGTTTCTCCATAATTTTCATTAGAGGGTATTTCCACTGTTGGGTCAGGATGAGTGATGCCCGAAGTAGGATCTAGGTCTGCCATAAGGAGATCTGTAATGTTAGCAAGATCACTATCACTATTGTTGGAAGAAAAAGTGTAGGAGGCCATTGTATCAGAAAAAGATTTATGATGAGAGACAACCATATGTTGAGGAGGAGGCTGACTGGAGGTAGATGGACTATGGAGAAAACTTGGAGGAGTCTGAAACCTTGGTCTGGGAGAGAGTCTCCTCTGCAGAGGAGAAAAAAAAGACCTGTCTTGTGGGAACTTCCGAAAAAGCTCATAGGTCATAGAGGGGGCAGTTCTCTGGTTATTAGGAACAGCAGGAGCCAAAAGACTGCCTCTTGAGCCCTGGGAAGTGAAAGGAGATGATCTCGAATCCTTGCTTCTGACATCTTCAGTAATCTGCTGGAGCTGGGTTTGAAGCTGTCTGATTTTTGACTCATTTTCTTGGAACTCATGGCCAAAAGTGTTTCTGCGATGAGCCGCTGAAGATCAGTGGTTAACAAATCAATTTTGTGGACCAAATCATGATAGAAGAATTGGAGCTCTTCAGATAAGAAGTTGATCTTTTCATCAGCAATGATATTTCCTTCAACAAGTTTGTCTAGTTTACTATCAATAAGCTGGAGAGAAACAGAATTATTTTGAATGGCAGTAGACTGCCAGTTGAGAACTTCTTCTCCCGAGGTCAAAGGGGCTAGCTCTCTAGAGGAGAGGACTTTCTTTGGATGAACAAAAGGACGGGTGGCCGTTGGGGCTTTTGGAAAAGCCGGAAAGTCTTCTTTGTATGAGTTGTGCGATCGGAACATCATACAGGGAACATGTTGAGTCACGGCGGGCTTATGAGCCTGCCTCGATTTGCAGCTTCTCCTGATGAGCTGATGGATGTCTAATCTTGGAGGAGGGGGTGACTTCTTCCATGGAGGAATCCATGGGGAATCTGGATCATCAGGGTGGTATCTCCTGGGAGTAGAAGGCGGCTTGCATTTAGAAGTAGCCTTACTCTTTCTGGGAGTGTATTCGTCATTGTCCGAATCTTCTCCACAGCTGCAATCAGGGCCACATCTTTCTGGAGCAGTATCCCAGATAAAATGACCATTGATTTTGTCTACATAGATCTTTTTTCCATCTGGACAGAATTGAGAAACAGGAATTTTTGTTTCTAAACTGATCGGAAGGATTGCCATAGACTGGGCAAAAGGGAGGGACTCTAAAGTAAAGGCCTCGGAGTCATGAATTTCTTCAGGAACTTTATAAGTTGTTTGGACAGTACCATCAGATAGTCTCAGGAACGAAGAAACAAGAGCCTGGAGAGTCATTGGAGTTTCCTGGAACTGTTTTTGAAGCTTTTCATTATTAGTCAACCAAGTAGAGGTCATCCTCTTCAGCAATTCTTCTCTGCAAAATGCAAAAGGCAGCAATTCCTCTCCTTAATCATCTAGTTGAACCTGCCAACCATGACTCTTTTCTCTAAACCTTTCTAAAATGGTTCCATGGTCTGACCTGGTGGAGAGAAGAACTTTACAAGATCCTCTAACACAAGCATATTTGGAAACTCCCTCCAAATAAATAGAAAGAAATGTCTTCTGTTTTTATACTGCACAGGCCCTATTTCTTCAACAAAACCACGAACAATTGTTGGGCTCAAGGTATGGCCTATGAATGGGCCACTGTGTATACCATCCATTTATCCACCATTCCGAGACTAGAACTTGAAACCTTTCTCTGTGAAATCAACAGTCTCTCCCCTCCTACTGGCCCAGATGAAGTTTTTATCATCAAGGACAAATCTCCTCAGGTACCAGGCCCATCTGATCCTAGCCCATCCTCTTTTAGAAACCTTGTTCTGGAAGAAAATCCTGCTGATAATATTCCTTTAGACAGGCCCAAGAATCTTTCTCAAGTTCCCCCGGAATACTTCCAAGATTCTCAAGACCCGTATGAAGATGTCAACATGCTCATTGCTGAAAATGACGGTCAAACAAGCCCCACTGACTCTCCTACTATGCCATGGTGGAAAAATTTCTGCCGTGGATCATCTCTTGATTCTGACGACTCGTACTACAGGAATCTCAACACATCCCTAGGACAAAATAGCATGTGATTCCTGTTTTTCCTGCTTTCGGCCGCTTTTGGTTGCTTTCGGAGGCTTTTTGTTTTTGCTTTTGCTTTTTGCTTTCCCGAATGTAAAAGAATAGTATTGTAATGATGTTGTTTCCTTTCTCCTTCTATATGAGGAGCTCTGGTTCTCAGTTGTAAGCAGAAGAAAATTTGAAATAAAAATTACAGTGTGTTTTGCAAACAAAAATGTCCAGCTAAATTTCTCCCATTCTTTCTCCGAGTTCCTCTACTATAGTATGTTCATCAACACTTGAGATGCTGCAAATATGCTCTGTACTCGCCCTGCGGAAAGAATCTTGACATCAAAAATCACATTTGTCCTGTGATATTTTAAGGCCTCAGGTTTTTCACTGTTATAATAATTCTCAATAAGGCCTCTTGACTGTTATGCCCAGGTGTGGCTTTGTGTCTCATGGCATGATTGTTATCCAGAATTGTTGAAATGCCTAAACCCTTATGGTATCTATCCAATAGCAAAGCAAAGCTATTACTGTATTTTTACTGTGTTCTTGAATAAAATTTCAGACTGAAAATATGGAGTACTTATATTTTGTTCGTGTTCTTTTTAAGAATAGTTCTGAAACCTAAATAACTGTTTAAAAAGTCTGGTTTATTGTTTATCATCTTAACTCAATCATAGATAACAACGTCATAAAGCTAAATCTAGAGGAATATTTTTGGAGGCATGATACACATTTGGCATAGTTAAACACATATATCTTCTTTTATTCTTTCAAAAACACTTTAACAGTAAAGCAAAGCCACATTTTTCTTTCCTACGACTCCATTTGCAATTTCTAGACCTTCAAAAAGCAAACATTATTTTCTACATAATAGATCATATTTACACTTGCATTCTACGCAGTTTTCAATTTTGCCAAATTGAAACAAATTATGCTCCTCTAAATAAAAGTAGATGATGCTAAGAAAATCTTTTCTTTTTTTTTTCTTCTTCTGGATAAGCGAGAGGATGAGAAAATCCCTTCTTTGTAACTGATAATTCTCTTCACAAGCCACTTTACTACCCAAAAATGGTCATACAAACTCAGAGCCTTGCAATTTACATAGCAAACAAGTTGTAGTTGCCAACATAACAATTCTGCAGCAATCATAACATATTAACAATATATGGGTCATATGTACAAAAGACCATTTTTAGTTAGCTAACGCAGCATTCAGCATCACTAGTAATGTGGCCTCAGCTTCCACATTCTGAAGGTGACGGTGGCAATCATTGCAATGAAATGAGGTTTGGCTGATGTTTGATGAGGCACTCACCACCTGCAAATTCCAGGTGCCTCTGTACGGCTCAAAGCAAGCATTTCCTCATATTTTGAAGCATATACAAAGCCCCACAACTGCAACCAGTAAGGACATTCTCTGTATTATACACAGAACTAAAGCTATATTTTGGATATCCTGCATGTGAGTGTGAGTATTGCCATGCATGATAGAGAGAGAGAGAGAGTGTATACCTCAACTTCTTTCACTTCAAAGTCTTTAGAGTTTGCAAGACAAGGGTTTCCGTAGGTTTCTGAGTTTGAACTTGATCCATTCAATCTAGACAAAATGAAAACCTTAGGAATCAACATAACTATTTAAACATTTTATCTTAATCAAATTTGAAGTGTTGACAGAGGGGCAAAGAAGCTTACCAAATATAAAAAATGAAAAAAACCAAGAGGGGGAGGAAGGAAAAAAAAAATACTTAAAAGATGCAGAATCTTACAGATCACTGTCCAAATATAGTGCAAAATGACCACCCCCACCAATTGCTATAAAGTCCATGGCACATACAGTGAAATACCGATTTGCTCCTGTTCATTAATTGGAGTTAAGTCCAGCATATTCAGTCAAAGAAACCAGTACTCTTGAATCCCAACCAAAGAAGCATATAACTGGCTGGGTCAGTAATCATAAATCAGGCAAGCACATATGGGCAAATTCAACATTCGTTTTTTTATTTTCTTATCCATATTCACATGGACAAAAACTAGCACGCAAGTATGCTTTTTTGTAAATATCATATTCCATATGTAGGTATATAGATAGTTAAGATGAACATGATACTTACAGGGTGCTCTCCTTATTCATTGTACTTTCAGCTCATAAACATTGATTGCATGCGAATTTGACATGCAAGACCAAAGTGCTCCCGAGGAATTAGAAATATAATCGCACTGAACTACAATGTGTCATATCAAGTTGAAAACTTAGAATCTAGCATGTCTTCCTAGCAAATGATCACTAAAGTTGCATGTAGCAAAGCAAAGCTGCAACTGACCAATATATAGTGTAGGAAAAGTATCACTGATAATTAAAGCCAAGTAATCACAGAATAGCAGCGGGCTATATCAGAAGAAAAGGAGACTGGCAGAGCAAGATAAACAGTTCTCGGTGACTGAATACATAATTAAACAGTTCCATAATGTGCTCTCAGAATATCAGTTTTATGATTCTTTTTTCAGCAAACCCCCAAGGAACAGGTTTTTATCACTATTATCAATGCAAGCATATCTATTTCCTATAAATTTTCTGGTTATTTAAAAACAACATTTAGGCAGAAAAATTGCATATTAAAAATGTTTACAAGTCAATTCCTATTATTTTTTCTCATGACACACTACCAGCATTAATAAAGTAAACAACTAACATATCTTCTTCTTTCTGCTCCTTTTTTTTTTTTGCATTGCAAGCATATCTATTTCCTATAAATTATCTGGTCATTTACAAACAACATGTAGGCAGAAAAATTGCATATTAAAATTTTTACAAAATTCCTATTCTTCTTTCTCATGACACACTACCAGCATTAATAAAGTAAACAACTAACATATCTTCTTCTTTCTGGTCCTCTTTTTTTTTTTTTTGCTATATCTTTATGGAAATAAAAAATAAAATAAAAAATATTGTACAGCACAAAAGTATAAGTATATTAGAAAGTTGAATTCCAAATCTTGCCTATGAAATATATAGGATAAATCAATACCTGTAGGATGAAATATAACTGGATGTCCAGGCTTATCTGTGAAAACAAATGTTTCATTTGTTCCCTGCTCAATGTTCAGTGTCAATAGATATACAGAAGAAAATGATTACTGAATGAAATTTATAGGTCTTCAGCAATACCTGATACTTTTTCTTGTTGGTCGGCCTTAAGGGTGCCTCAACCAAGCCACCAAATACTGCACCTTTACGGTCTCCAACAACCTGAAAGAATATTGACAGAAATATTAACTGGTTCATCCTACAACAGAAATTAGATGCATGTGTTCTTAAGTAACAATTGACAGCCAACATTGATAAATATCAGGTTAATTGAACTTTTTTGTGTATATTAACAGTTGAAAGGCATTTTCTTTATGAAGTAAACAGTATTCTTATTTTCTAATCTTGAGAAATCAGGCTGACTTATGTGTCTTTGTTAACCAGTGGTTGGTCCACTTGGCAATTAAAATTTGGCTCTGCAGCTTATTTTTTATGACTAAGCTTCACATTACATCAATAACATGCAGGATAGCCAAGTTTCAAAGATCACAAAACAACTCTCCTTAAAAGTTGAGACAATTCTTTCTATGTATGCAGAAGAAAGCAATGTTATACTGAAAAGTAGACTCGATCATGCAAACTATATAAAGAATTTGCATTAAAACTTGTTGTGTTGTATGCCAAATCATGTTGCATTTCCATTTTTCAGCATTATCCATAACTCGTTAAAAGATTACACGGTCATATAATATTAAATATGAGACTCAATTGCACGAAATTGACCAAATATGAAAAGCTTCAAATGATTTCCAGCTTTCCAGGTTGCTATGTGAGAAAACTATTTTTGTCTGAACTCTATAAATCCACTCCAGCAACAATAATTTCACAAGAGATTTCAAAATATATTATAAAGATTTCATGGTCTTATAAGGTTAAAACTTCAGTTTAAAATATGCCTACTAATAACAAAGTAATAACAGAAAGCAAACAGACTTTTACCAGCAAACTGAGACCAGGCCAGAGCATGCTCCTTCTGTATAGTGTTGAAAGTGAAATACCATGTCTCCATGTACTGAAAAGGACAATAAGAGATGTTAGAGATTGTGGATAACCATTAACCATCCAAAAAATATTAAAAATTTTGAAAGATCTAATTCATTTCCATAAATGATAAATTTTCGTTTTTCCAGACCTGTATAGTAATAACCATTTCCTTCCCTGAACAAGTGCTGGAAGTGAAGCATAAAGTGCAGTTCTTGTATTTTCTGACAGAAGCAAAGAAGGTTCAGAAATGTCAGGGTGATCAAGCAAAGGTACAGGCTGAGGCTCTTTGACTTTCTGCATGGACTTCATCTCAACTACAGCAAATCTAACATCGCTTTCATTATCAACTTTCGTGTCAGAATCACCCTTGCGCTCTTGATTCCGGTACCCACCAATTCTTGCAGCTTGATATATAGCTCTACTAAATGTTTGTTTTCCCTTGGAAATTAAGCTTCTTCTCCCACCATTTTCTTTCACTATAGACTCAGATGGCGAGTTACCCTTTTCCACTTGATCATCATTTTGCTCTGCCAAGTTCGGATTATTCCTACACTCGGGGGAAGACAATAGCGAGTACAGGAATGCAGCAAAGGAAGTAGTATCCGGTCCGTCAACTAAATCTCCAGCACTCTCTTCACTAATTGACTCAGGTTGACTTCGTTCGGACTCGCTCACATCTTCCTAAAAAAACACAGAACGCATACTTATAGCTTGAACAACTAACTAAAAGAGTCCAATATAATTAGTGTCGAAATCATATGGAAGGAAAATTCAATATTTATCTGAACAAGGCCTTTGTTTCACCTTTCGAGATAATATGTGCCAGTTAAAGGGTAGCATTTCAACCATGGATCCTAATCCTCACATTGAAAGCAAAATACCCATCATCTAAATAACAAATAAAAGCATCCCCTGAAATTATGAACTGTGAGGTGCTTGTCGTGGGAAAACTCCTTTAACAAAAGATTTCTTTTTATCACTCTCAAATTTTCAGTTATAAGAGCAAAATATCATCTTTTCATCTCCAATATAAGAAACCCAGAATACCATCTAAACAGAATAGCTCCCAAGATCATGACGAAAATCTTGAGAACCGCATAAAGGGAATACCCATCAACCAAATTAACAAAGAATCCAAGTGAAACATATAAAATATGCAATAACATGGAGACAATAACCAAAACAACTATGACCAGAACTCAGAAAAAAACATCAAAACAAATACAAAAACAAAAGGTACACAATCAAAACCCAGCAAGCTTTTCAAAACACCAGAAGAGAAAAAGACAAGAAGAGAGAGAGAGAGTTACAAGTTGAGCAGCGGATTTAGAAGTGGATTTGGAGGGTTTATCGGAGATAGGATTGAGGAGGACAGTGGTAATATCAGATACAAAGTGGGCAGCTTTGCTCCGTAGAGACTGTTGTCTACCCATTATTTTCTGCTTTGTATAATCCGATAAAGATGAAATTCCTACCACTAATCACCAATCCAATAACTTTTTCAGCTCATTTTCTTTAAGATTCCATATCACCCATTCCCTCTTTGTTTTTGCTTTTGTTTTCTTTTGCCTCTTTCCCTTTTGTTGGATACCTGCTTTTGCTGCTCTACAAACAAATTAAAACACAAAAACGAAAAGCTTGACTTACAATTCCACTACAACCCTCTTTGTCTCTCTGTCTCTCTAGGTATGTTGTTATGGGAAAGGACATTGGAGAAGAAAGAGTATCTTCAAAGCTATGAACTTTTCAAATTTGTTGAGGTCGCCTTCCACCCAACTATGGGCACAGCACAGCTCAACTCGGCACACACGTTGGGTCGAGGGAGATCCATATATTTATAGTTTTAAGTTATGTGAATCAGCAAAAATGACTCCGTGGCCCAATGGATAAGGCGCTGGTCTACGGAACCAGAGATTCTGGGTTCGATCCCCAGCGGAGTCGAATTATTCTTTTCAATTTCCTATTTTTGGACTTTGGACTTAAATCATTTGGACTTTAATTTTTATGGGCTTCAACTTTTAAGCCCAATAATATGTTCACGCGAATTCAGATTCTTTGTTTCTGAATATGATAGAAAATGTTTTTATCTTTTTGAAAGTGATTTTAGGCAATTTTAAGTAAATACCAATTTCATGTCAATACCAATTATATGTCATTTGTCATTGATTAATGCGGGGTTTTGACTCTTGATAGTTCACTTAATGGGTGATTAACCCTAATAGAATCAATACCATTGAGATTGAAAAAGCAACCAATAAATTTTAGGCATGAATTACTATGGCCTTTTTTTGATGAACCGAATTACTATGGTGTTTGCCTATATAAAGTAATGTGTTTCATTTTAGTCATAAAAAATAGTGGGGGGTTAAAATTGTTGTTTTTCCATTCTTCAAAAATTGCTGAGTGGCAGCCTAACTCCCATTTAGTATAACAGTGTTCCTTTCAGAATGATTTTAAAATGCCTAAAATCACTTTTAAAAAGATAAAAAGTGAAACACATTACTTTAGTTTATATGGGCTTCAACTTTTAAGCCCAATATTATGTTCACTCGAATTCATATTCTTTTTTCTGGATATGATAGAATTTTGTTCCGAATATGATAAAAAGTGTTATTATCTTTTTGAAAGTGATTTTAGGCAATTTTAAGTAAATACCAATTGCATGTCAATGTCAATTATGTGTCATTTGCCATTGAATAATGCGGGCTTAAAAAGATAAAAACACTGTCAATCATAGTGTAAAAAAAGAAAATGAAATCATGTGAAAATATGGGTTTGACAGTTGAAGCCCATAATACTGAAGCCCAAAAGTATGTAAAACCTTTTCTTGGGAATGGATAATTTAACACTAATACGGACTCGTCTCCAATCAAATTAATCCAAACTTTTATCTTACGGTTCGGATTCGCATTATATTAATTGATCATGTAAACTTTTTCTAGTAAATCTCTGAAAACTCAAAAATATGTAATTAATAAAGACTGTAATAGTTAATTAAACAAGCTAGTAATTATTATTACTACAAAAAAAAAAAGCTAGTAATTATGACTTTCTATAAGGAGGCATTGCTAAATTTATTGAGGCTTGATTAAGTAAGTTCTATTTTTTTTTTCTTTCCTTTTTGGGGTAAGAAAGTTGTTTTATGGTTAATGCTGACAAGTGCAAATATGGATGGATCACCTTTGAATATAACATCTCTTTCTCTGTGTTATTTTCTTTAGTTCATAAAGTGTTTGAATATAACACCTCTTTCTTTGGTTCTTTTCTTTAGTCCATAAAGTAGCTACATGTTTTACACTCCATGTATAATCTCAGTTTGAAAGGAGTTGAACCAAAGCAACTATAAAATATAAATTTTTATATTAGCCATAGACTATAATCTAGTATGGTATATAGGTATAATATATAACTTTAAAAGTAATTTGGTTAGTATTTTTTAAAAAGTTTCATATGTCAATGGACCGTTACAAATTGTATAAGAGCTTTTGTTAAGCCATACTAGTTCATAGGATGAAAAAGTATCCAAGCTTTTGGATTGGCAGACCACAAATATGCATGTGGATCTTACAGTGACTCTATCCAATAAAAATAGTAAATTGTTGAACTATAATTTAAAATGAAGTTAATCAAAATGTTTCATAAAAAATAAAGTTTAACATTGACCATAGATTATGCTAAATATAAATTTAGAATTTCAAAAATAATTTATCTAACACTTTTAAAAAAAAAAAAACTTAATAAGCTTCATGCAATATATGAGTGTGAAAGCCTTGTTAGGCTGATAAAGCCGGATAAGCTGAGTCTTCACATATGCGAGTGTTGAGGTTCGAGTCTTGGTAGTTCCATTTGGTCTCAGATGCTCCTCTCCACTGCTACCGCATGAGAGAGTGGGAGATTCTAGCGATATAGGCCACCAGAGCAGACTCCGATAATATTACAAAGCTGCCTGGGCTTGACCCACTCGCCAAATATCTTCTAGACTTGTGATCTAGAGACCCTTTTTATTCAAAAAATAAATAAATAAATAAATAAATAAAGCCGAATAAACTTCGTGCCCACGTATGGGAATTGAGTGCAGAAGCAAAATAGATCAGTATTTTATTTTATTTTATGAATTTTTATTTTTTTTATTTTAAAATTCTTCTTCCAGGTTGGCTTCAGATTTTTGTTTTATTTTAAAATTTGTCTTCCACATTGGCTTCAGCTTCTAAATCTTCGTGTCTTTTTCGGCTTTCATCTACTAAACATCTCTTAACTTTTTCAAACCAAAATTTCCTTTAAACCCACAATCCATAATCTACTACTCTTTGGAAGATAAACACTGAGAAGCATCTTTAATAGCTATTTGGATTGGAATCTACATGGCATATAGAATAGAAGTTTTTGTTGCTTATGTGGCAAATGTCTATTTAATAGACAGTGAATATTTAAAAGTAATCTCCAATGGAATCTGTTTACAATAAAAGTAATAGATTATGTGTAATTTTTTTTAAAATTATATCTATTTAAAATTTTAAAATAATTAAAAAAGAATAAAAAAAGAGTTAATTGTTGAGTCACACTGTCTAACAGACCTTCTGAAAGTAGACAGTCTATTTGACAGTGTCTATTTTATTTTTTGCCACATAAGCTTAACAGAGCTAATAGAAAGAGTTATTGGAGAGTTTTTTTTTTAAATTTTCTATATTTATAATGTGACAATAAAAGTAAAACAATCCACAGTATTATTAAAAATGCTTTTAGAAAAAGAGAGACAGACTTAAAACCCCCCATTCACGTTAGATTTTGAACATATACCACCGTTAACAAATGCGAAAACCAACCTCAATTCGTCCTTTTATCTCTCTCTCTCTCTCTCTGTATATCTCTCTTTAATTCACTCCAAACCCTCGCACACTTTTTGTTTGGGGGTTAGTTTTCCACTCATTTTTCTTTCCTGGAAAATTTCACTTTTTCTTTTTTGCAAGGCTGACAATGTCGTCTGATGGTACAAACAACTCTTACCATCATATTCCTTTCGTCAAGTATCTCTTCTCTGCCGCTACAGATTTGGTTGCTCTCAGTTGAAGATGGATTCTTGTGGACGACTATGATTGTCTTGTTTTTGAGATCGGGGAGGAAAGTGAGCCGTAAGATTTTTGATTGGTTCAAAATTTGAAAGATTCATGTTATGGGTTTTGGATTTTGGTTCAAATCTTAGGTGGGTTTTGTTCTAGAGTGAATCTGTTGGCGTTCTAGATAACGTTGATAGCGTCGGCGAAGGTGAGGAGGGAGGGGGAGTAGGCAGTAGTCGATGATTCTTCTGCACCTCCATTTTTATTCAAACTATACGAGGCTTGAAACTATTAACGAGTAGGACACATACTCTAAGCATTTATTTAGTTATATTAATGGATGCTCATCGGTCGATTTTAATCGTTAAAAATGGTTGTCGGTCGGTCGGTTTATAGATCGATTTCTTTTTATTTTCGTTTCAAAATTGCCAATTTTCAATCAGTTTCACTAAAAAAAAATTAAAAATATATATTAATAGATATATATAGGTTGGGCACCATCGGAATCGACGATCAATCAACTATGATAGAACTTAGCCAGTTAACCGATCGCTAGCTATTGATGACTTTTTTTTCCTTTTTTTTTATCTTCGGTTAGTGCTAGTTGTTTGGTGTCATCGGTCGATTTTCTCGGTTTTTGGATTTGAATGAACAACTCTACTATTAATCTAGAATGAATAGTAAATTACAGAAAATAGGATCAAGCTCCATTATTCTTAATTTTATAAAGAAAAAAAGGGAAAAAATAGAAGAAAAAAAAAAGTAACCAAAAGATGATATTTTTTTTATTAATAACCAAAAGATGATTGTTTGCTGATGTCCCTACCAATCAATATATGGATAGGTTTACCAAACCGAAATATATATACATATATATATATATATATGTGGATAGAGAAAATTCGTTTCAATAAATGTTACCTAATAACATTAATGATAATTGATAATAGGATAAATCCTTTTTTCTCCTCTGATATTAGCCATAAAATACGTTTAACCACCATATATATTATACGCCTATATCTGACAGGATCCAAAAAAGTAAGTTTGACCAGTTTTGACCCCGAATCATTTTATCCTCGATAAGAATTAACATGAAAATGACTTAAATATTTTTAGATTATAATAAAAAAAATATTTATCACTATTAATGAATTTGTATGCTTTTAAATGATTATCATTAAAACAAAATTTTTCAATACTTCCGTGTTATTGACTCAATTGGAACTACTATTTACACCAAAAAAAAAAAAATTGGCACTACTATAATCCAATTTATGTCATTTTTTGAAAAAGCGTTATATCAGTTCCAACTAACAATACTTTTTATTTAATTTATTTTTAAAGTTTTTTTTTGTTTTTTTATTCTCTCTTCTTTTTTTCTCTCTCTACTGCCTTATTAGAAATTTATTAAAAAAAAAAAAACATTTGGATGTCTTTTTCGTTTTTTTTTTTTTTTTTTCTTGTTCATCCTTTTCTTTTTCTCCCTTGTTTTTTTAGCATCAGACTTGAGAAACGTATCTAATAATATAGCACTAGACCTTGAAGTCAGAGAGAGAGAGAGAGACGAATTGGAGAAGAGAGAGATCAAAAGTGGGATCAGCAGCATTGGAGTCTCTGGTACTCATAATGTTATGAGGTGGAAATCCCAGTAAATTACTATTTGAAAATAAATTTAAAAACCACAGTGAAAAATTAACGTTTAAATATTTATACGATGAATACAAAAGCGTCGTCAATAGTTATAAAATAATAGATAATGATTAAAAATCATCGTTTAAAATATTATTACGATGGATAACATCGTCGTCTAAAACTATACCAAAGCTACATGGATGCCACACGGCAAATATATAAACAACGGTTTCTATACGTCATTTATGTTTTTTTTTAACGGCTTTTAAATTAATTTATATAAAATTATATTAAATATTAAATATATTTTAATTACAAAATTTTTATACAAAATTACTAATTAAACAAAAACTCTCATATACAATTTTTCACACAAAATATGCACAATATATATACGGGTAGTTCATACATATCATCGAGTTTAATCCATATCATCGGGTTTCATACATATCATCGAGTTTAATATATATCACTAGATACTTTATACAATTTCCGATTATATACACAATATATAAATTAACAACCAACTTAACAAATACATTCAATATTTGAACTTTCTAATGAACGAGTTAGGTCCGTCATATCAAATTAACAACCAGATGGATACAATATATTCAATATTCAAACTTTTCAATGAACGGATTCAAACATATTCATGGAATAATGCATTCAAAATTTGTTAAAAACAATTTAAATAGATTGCCGATAACTAACCTTGAAGTTTTTGGGTTAAAAATTACAAATATTCTGTGAAATGAAGAAATAATCTGACCATAATGGAGAAGAGAAGGAACGGCGACCACAATGGAGAAGATGAGGAACAGCGGCGGGTGCTTTAGGATTTCTAAAGAAGTGAGGGAAAATGAGAGAGGAAGAGGCGTGTAAAAAATAAAACACGGAGTTAAAAACGGTGGACAAAAGCTAGACCCGTCGTCATTATCCAGATAACACGGCTACAAAACGGCGCTGTTTTGATAAAAATAACGGTTTTGTAATGGAACCATCATGGTTTTTTTTCATACCCAGGAAGAGGTAAAAACGACGGTTTTGCAATGGAACCGTCGTTTTTACCCAAATAAGACGACAGTTTTGCAATGAAACTGTCGTTTTTACTCTAAACGGTACCTTTTTGTGTAAACATGACGGTTTTGTCTACGGAACCCTTTGAAACCGTCGTATATAGCCTACAACCACTACATGTGGCATCCACGTGTCTTTTGACATTATAAACGACGGTTTTTGTGGAAAACTGTCATTTATAACATAGATTAAAAACGACGGTCTCCATGGGAACCGTCGTAGACAACCTACAACCAAAACACGTGGCATCCACGTGTCTTGGGGCATTATAAACGACGGTTCCAGTGGGCAACTGTCATTTATAACCTACAACAACAATGACAGTTCTTCCTAAACTTTTGTTTATATTTTTTTTATGCGACGGACCGTCGTTATTATCGCTTTTAAAAATTAATAACCGTCATTTAATATATCAATATCGGTTACTCTGAAAATCAATGTTTATATAGAATTCTAACCGTCGTATATGATCTCTTTTTATAGTAGTGACAACCTCCCCCACCCATTTTTTTTCTTCAATTTTCTTGTTATCCTACCACAAATCTATGTCCATTTTTGTTGCTTTGGCGCTACAAGTCCAAGTTTCCTCTTTTTTTCCTTGACAAATAAACATTTTACAACAAAAAAATTAATAAAATAAAATTCACTCCAAATTGGGCTGTAATTGTGAGAGAGAACACAGTAGAGAGAGGAAAGAATATGACTGTGACAGAGGAACGCATGAGAGAAAGTATGAAAGAAGACTTTAAAAAAATGAAAAAATAAATGCACGTTAGTACTTTATAATTTGTTAAATTTACATATTAATTTTTTAAATTTTAAATATATCGTATTAATTTTTAATTTATATTATATGCAATATTAGGTCATCAAATGCAAGTGTATCATATTAAGCATCTAATTTATATATTTTGCCACATTATGCCTTTTTCAAATTTTAGTATCTTGTAGTTTATTAAACTTGCATATTAAACTTTTTATTTATATATGTTTTATCCTAAACCCATCAGAAGTCTAAAATATAAGTTGGTAAATAATTTCAGCTTCATCCAAAATTCACAGAGTTAATGTTCAAGTTTTAATTTTTAGACCCTAAACCCTAAATATATCATCCAAAACTCACCAAGTTTAATGTTCAAGTTTTATTTTTTATACTTCTGATAAAAAAAAA
>QANX01003747.1:0-18994 GCA_003254975.1 Ochetophila trinervis
TAAGAATTAAGAAAACGTAATGTGAAAGCAAGAAAAATCAAAGAAAAAGATAACAAGCTTTGAGAGAAAATTATGTTTGTTATCTGAGAAAGTGTTTTACAAAGAAAACAACCGTAAAGATTACAACCTTTTAGAGGTAAGCTTTTATACAAGCTTAAACTGACTAAACAGACATGCCATAATGACCAATGACAATTGTACAGCTAGCAAGATAAAAACAGAGTAAAAAACAAAGAGCTAACAAACTAACTGAAGGAGTGAGCTAGTACTAATAGCTTCAATAATAAGTCATTAAAAAAAAGTTTATAAAAGTCATTTAAAGTCTATGAGAGTAATTTAAAAAAAGTTTATAAAAATCATTCAAAGTGAAGCATAATTTATAAACTCTACAAAAGTTTGTAAAAATTTATTAAAGTCTATGATTTAAAAGACTCTAGAAAAGTCTTTTAAAGTCCTAATTGAATATACTATAATAAATAATTTAAAAATATAATTAATTATAATAAAAATTTTAAAAAATTATATATATGTATAATCGATTCGGTTCAATTTACTGTGGTTTACTTTGAAATATTTTTTAAGTTACAACAGCTAATTTATCCAAAATATTAATGTGCTATGTATAATTTATCAGCTATTATTGAAAGGGTCACCTCTGTGATACCTTCAAGACTTCTGGATTGGTCTTACTTTGAGAAAACTCCAGCACAAATTTAATCGACAAAAAAAATAGCAATATATTTGTATATTCCCAGCAATAGCATAGGCAAGGGTCTCAGACTCATAAATTAAATACAAGAAAAATAATCCAATCCCACGTGCTCAAAGTATACTAATGGCATAGTTTAGAACTAAGATAAGTAGGAAGGAAATACAACAGTACTATAGATGAAAAATATGGATAACATTAGTTGTTGGGATGATAAATGACAAGAGAAGCAAAACCCAAAGATAATCGCAAACTGTCAGCTAAGACCTAGGAGAATAAATTAAAAACAATAAAAATGAGATAATGTCTATAATGTATTTTAAAAGTTATTCTTCAATGCTTTTTGTTTAGAGTATAATTAATTGATACTGTGTATTATTTTTAAAACTATATTTTAAGTAAAATTAAACATATAATTAAAATATAATAAATTGAAGCCTCATCGAAAGTGGAGACTTAAGCACTTGCTGCCGAACACCCTTAATTCCTCCACCACCACCAAAACCACCACCGTAAGCATCGTTGCTAACAAGACAATGCCCTTTAACGCTATCGATGACTTTATCCTAAACCCTAAACCCTAAACGTCAGATCTACGTGGCTGTTCATACATAAGAGGACGGGCAAAATCCGTCGTGATAAAATTTGACGTGGCCTCAACAATGATGCATATTGTGCATCGTGTAATCCATGTTATGACCTATTTTTTTTTTCTGGGATCAATGACGACGCACATGATACTTTTTTTTTTTTTTTTCTGGGACCAACGATGACACACATTGTGTAATATAATAACATTGGAATGGGAAAGAAAATAAATTAAAAAATAATATAATAACCTCATGTATACTAGGATGTAATCGACGGTAAGCATGTCCATTTGACAAAATGCATTTATGTCGTCTCTGAGCACGACTGTAGATAATTCATAGCCAATCATGTCAATTCCTAACCTTATTTCAAGACCAAAGTCTTGGTCTTGGACCAAGGGTCTCAGACCCATAAATCAAATAGAAGAAAAATAATCCAATCCCACGTGCTCAAAGCGTACTAATGGCATAGTTTAGAACTAAGATAAGTAGGAAGAAAATACAACAATACTATAGATGAAAAATATGGCTAACATTAGTTGTTGGGACGAAAAATGACAAGAGAAGCAAAACCTAAAGACCTGTCAGCTAAGACCTAGGAGAATAAATTAAAAACAATAAAAGTGAGATAATGTCTATTTGTAGATAATGTATTTTAAAAGCTATTTTTTAATAGTTTTTGTTTAGAGTATAATTAATTGATAATGTGTATTATTTTTAAAACAATATTTTAAGTAAAATTAAGCATATAATTAAAATACAATAAACTGAAGCCTCATCGAAAGCATATGCTTATGCACTGGCGGCCGAAGACTCTTAATTCCTCCACCACCACCGCCATCGTAAGCATTGTTGCTAACAAGACAACGCCCTTTAACGATATCGATAACCCTATCTCCCAATTCGGCCATAGCTTGAATAATGTCTTCCTTTAGTTCCTCCATGGTTGAGCTACTCAAACTATCTAATTAGTTACGCCTGGACCTGGTAGAATATTGGAGGTCGATTGGATCTTCCAAGCCTCCCATGTCGCTGACAAAATAGAAAATCTTCGATATCTGATAGTCACAAGATTTGGCATACAAATTTTTACAAACATTCACAACATTGACGAAAACCTGAATAATTTCAAATGGGAAATTGGAAAAATATTTATAATAATTTTTTTACATTTTGCTAAGCAAACACCATCGTTTCTACAATGGAAAACGACAAGAAGATGAAAAAAAAAAAACAAACAAATAAAATAATTCTTAGAAACAAAATTGAGAAAGAAACGATGGTGATGTAGGCCAATGAAAATGGAGAAAAATGGTAGATTTTTTTTTCCAAATTGAAAAAATAGTTTTCGGAGAAAATTGAGAGGCAAAGGTGTTTTTCTTTTGGAGAATAAAAAAAGAGGTGGGGAAAAGATCAAATTAACTGCCAAACAGATGTTGAGATGGATTGTCTCCCAAATTAATTTTATTTTAACAAAAATTAATAAAAATAAATAAAATCGATGAGTCAGACTGTCTATCAAAGCTTTTAGAAGTAAACAGTCTTTTAAACAATTTTTTTTTTTTTTTTTTTTGCTATATACTGTCATATCAGCTTAACAGGCTTTCTTATTTAGTGCCGTTAGATAACATAATTGTTTTTGTTTTTGTTAATTGTGTACAGTTTGTTTATTTCAAATGCAAAAAAGCATTAAATTTGTTGAATTATCTTTGTTTTTTTATTCTCTTCACCTTTATAATTATTTGAGATGTGTAATAAATACTAACTAAGAGTAAAAAAAATATTAAAGTAAACAAATTATATATATATATATATAAGTTAGCCAAACAAATAAAAAGCAAAAAACTAAAAATCAAAGTGTACCAAACCATAACTTCTTTATTTATTAAATTATTTATTTTTCTTTTTTAATGAATGTACGGATGTTGAACGTTCTTAATCATGGATTTTGTCTTTATTTCCCAAAAATTTCAGACGTAACTTCAGTACACGTCATTGTTATGGACCAGGACAAAAAGATTTTTCTGATGCACAGCTCCCCTTTTAGCATTTATAAAAGAAGTTCAAACTTTATTTTATGGTCACGTAACTTGTCACATTAATATATACAGTTGTATGGAAATTTTTTTTTCTATAAAAAATGTTCAAACTTACATAATTGAAATCCCATTGGCAAACCTACCTTAGCTTAGCTCTTCTACTATGGCATTCCATACCCTTCTCTTGCTTCCTCTGGTTCTAATTCTTCCTCTAATCTTTCTCATTAGAAAGAAAACGAAACTACTTCATCAGGATAAAAACTCTAATAACAATGTTATTAATCTTCCACCAAGCCCACCAAAGCTTCCAATCATAGGCAATTTGCACCAGTTTGGTGAGCTACCACACCAAACTTTTTTCAAACTTGCCAAGAAATATGGCCCTGTCA
This sequence comes from Ochetophila trinervis, assembly GCA_003254975.1. NCBI lineage: Eukaryota > Viridiplantae > Streptophyta > Magnoliopsida > Rosales > Rhamnaceae > Ochetophila > Ochetophila trinervis. The sequence continues at coordinate 3,728 of QANX01003747.1, forward strand.
TGCTTCTTTATCACGGTGGCATTCCAACCGTGATAATATCATCCGTTGAGGCTGCAAAAACGGTCATGAAAGATCACGATCTGGACTGCTGCAGTAGACCTACATCGGCCGCTTTTCGAAGACTTACTTACAATTTCAAGGGCGTTGCTTTCACTCCTTATGGAGATTACTGGAGAGAAATGAGGAAAATCTATGTTCTTGAGCTGTTCAGCGTGAAAAGGGTTCAATCGTACAAGTCTATAAGGGAAGAAGAAGTTGAATCTTTGATGGATTTCATATCGGAATCTTCTACCACCTCAACTCCTGTTAATCTTACAGAGAAGATCTATGCCTTGACTGCCAGTCTGATTTTCAAAATTGCTTATGGGAAAAGTTTCAAAGGGAGTGATTTTGATAGCCATAGGTTTCATGAAGTTTTTAATGAAATTGAGGTTTTGATGGGAAGCTTTCTTGCTTCAGAGTATTTTCCATATGTGGGATGGATTATAGATAGGCTCACAGGCATGCATCGAAGGCTTGAAGATGTGTTCAAGGAGTTGGATCATTTTTTTCAACAGGTAATCGAAGATCACGTAAGCTCTCAGAGAGAAAAACAAGACCAAGATGACATTATTGATGTGCTTCTCAAAATAATTAAAGAGCAATCGGGATTTGGTGCTGCTGTGCTCTCTCATGACCATGTCAAAGCAGTCATCTTTGTAAGCTAGCTACATACTTATATATCTCTCCATATCTATAGTGTACATTTTTTTTTTAAAAGATATCTCTCGAGCATTGTATTTTTTGTACCTTCTAAAATTATTTTGTCACTTAACTTCAAATATACATTTTCGACTAATAATTTTTTTTTNTGGTGCTGCTGTGCTCTCTCATGACCATGTCAAAGCAGTCATCTTTGTAAGCTAGCTACATACTTATATATCTCTCCATATCTATAGTGTACATTTTTTTTTTAAAAGATATCTCTCGAGCATTGTATTTTTTGTACCTTCTAAAATTATTTTGTCACTTAAGTTCAAATATACATTTTCGACTAATAATTTTTTTTTGATGAAATTAACCATACACAACTAATGTAAACTCTATTGAAAAATTATTTTATTCAATTCTATTTTATTTCATTTTTTACTTTGTCAAATTCATTAGATAAAGTTGTATGATTTTTGGACTAATGTGACCAGAAAAAGAATAGTTCAAGTGTAAAAAATATAATAATTGAGCAAGGTAAAATTTGCATAATGAACTTTTTTCTTTATATATATATTTATTACCCTTTTGCGGTAAAGAATATTGATTTCTACGTTTATGATTTTGATTATATTTTTTGTGAAACAGGATATGTTTTTAGGTGGAGTAGACACTGGTGCAATAACGATGATATGGGCAATGGCAGAGCTGGCTAAGAAACCAGAACTAATGAAGAAGGCACAAGATGAGGTTAGAAATGTGATTGGAAATAAAGGAAAAGTCAGTGAGAGTGACACTGAGCAACTTCAATACCTCAAGATGATAATAAAAGAGACATTTAGATTGCATCCACCAGGTCCTTTGCTACTTCCAAGAGAAACCATGTCACACTTCAAGGTTAATGGGTACGATATTCTTCCAAAAATGCTAATCCAAGTTAATATCTGGGGAATCGGACGAGACCCCAAATACTGGGAAAATCCAGAAGAATTCATCCCGGAAAGATTTGCTAATAATTCTGTTGATTTTAGAGGGCAAAACTTCCAGCTCTTGCCCTTCGGGTCGGGTCGAAGGATTTGTCCGGGGATGTATATGGCAACAACTACAGTGGAGCTTGGACTAGCAAATCTGTTATACCGTTTTGATTGGAAATTGCCTGATGGAATGAAAGAGGAAGATATAAACATGGAAGAAAAAACTGGTCTTTCTCTTCCAATCTCAAAGAAAACTGATCTCCAACTTGTCCCGATCAAGTTCTGTTAGAATCTAATAGTTATGAGTTACGGTGGTTGTAATCATTATTATTGATTTTAGTCCTATCGGTTCAAATTTGAATAATTAACAAAGTTGGCAAGTTTCCAACTTAGAGCATATCAGATGCTCTAATGGTTATGTAGTTTATGTGACAATACATTTTAAATAGTTTATGTGACAATAAATTATAAAAAGTTTTGTTGCTTATGTGTCATAATTTTATTAATTCATAGTGCCTATTAAAATTAGATTTGGGTTGCATTTAGAATGAAATATGTGTACTTTCTTTTTTCAAAATATATCTAACAAAAATTAAATCTAATTAAAAAAAAACAAAACAAAACAAAAAACAAAAACCAGAAAAAGAATACCCAACACGACCATAAAAACCCACTCTTTGTTCTCCATTCTGAAAAAGATTCCCTAAAAAAAAATCTTTTTTCATTTTCTTTTCAATACAAACAATCTTACCCCAGATAAATACTATTTCAGATTGAAGAGCTAGAAAAAGGCTCTTCTAGGTTAACAGAAGAGAAAGCAATTCAATTAAAATTTTGAAAAACACTTTCTGGTGATCCAATAACCTCAAATTTAGAGCAGAAAATCCCGCAAGAAAGTCCACAACTAAAATCCCACCAAACTCCATTGTTGAAAAACATAAAAAATCAATGCCCAGTATAAGAAATTAACCCAAACTCTTAACTCTTATGCCAAAAATTTGAGGAAATAAAAAGTGCCCACATAAAAGGATAACAAACTGAAAGAACACGCCTCAATGGTACTTTGTTTGTAACTGCTAATGAAATCTTCAAACTTTCATAGAAAATTAAAATATATATATATATATATATAAATATTGTATCAGCAAGGTGATTACCATCAGATAGTGTTTGCAAACACACTAGCTCGGCTTAACAGTGCTTGCAACCGGCGCTGTGATGGTGTCTTGGGCTTCACAATTTCAATAGCTATTACAATATGATCCGCGCAGTTAGTTTTGTTTTAATAAAAATTCTCAAAAATAAATAATACGATGTGTCATATTATTTAATGAAATTTTTAAAAATAAATATTTTTTTATATTTTATATTTTTTTATTTCCACATTAACCTAATAAATTTTGCACAAAATTATAAACTATTTTTTTTTAAATATTCTATATTTATCTGATGTGACATAAAAATTTTGAAAATAAAAAATTTATTAGAAATGCTTTTAGATTTTTATTTTATTTTTTGTATCTTAAACCTTTGTATTAAGAAGGATCTTGAAATGGTTCGGGAAAATAAATAAATAAAAATCCTCAAAATTAAATAATTGATTCTTATCTCCGTCAAATTAATTGCCAAATTTTGAATGCCGATTTAAAATTTCATAAAATCTCTAAATGTATAGATAAGGAAATACAATAAAAGGTAATCACTTCGCTTGTCAAATCAATATAGTTAGTGAACAATTATTCAAATTTTATGCAAATGGAACGATAAAATATAAATATTAACGGAAATATTAAATGTTAAGAATATAAAAATATTGATAAAAATATTAATAGAATATTAATATCAATAAAAATATAAAAAAAATGACAAAAATTTATAAAAAAATATAAAAAATTTAATAAAACTTCGAAATATGTATATTTATAATATACTTTATCAATTTAATTATAAAATTTGAAAAATTATTGAATAAAAATTATATTTTTTTTATCAAAAGATATATAACACTCGCTAACAGTAATAAAAAAATAATATATTAAGTGATAAATTATTCATTAATTAGAATAATAATACAAATACATAATTACTTAAATATTATTCAATACCACATAAAATTTATTGGTTGTTGAAACTTTTCACTTACTTTTTTATTCTCATTTTTAACAGTGTATTGAGAGAAATATTGATAAAAAAATTAATTTTCTTAATTAGTTTTGTATATATTTATTAATATACCAACCATATAGATATCATATTATATGTAATTGTCCTTATTGATAGTTATGATATGGATATTATATTAGTTGACTCTATGCATAACTATTATCTGTTGATGGTTGAGCTTAAGAATATATGCATAAATTCTTACTTGATGTCATTCCATAAGCAACAATTGAATAAGGGTTATATTCATTTTAAAAAGTTTATTTTTTTGTTGTGACATTTCTATTGTATATTTTTCTCTACATGTATAATTTTTTTCTACAACACCAATTTTAGGCCTACTTTCTTTACTTTCATAATATTTATCTTACGTTACATTAGTGTAATATTCTTACCGCTACATGGACTCCATATTTGTTGAATTGGTGACTCTTTCGTAACTATTTATAATTTCATAATAGTATTCATTGATATCACCGTTTGAGAGAGTTACTATCAATAGTTTAAAATTCTAAACATGTACCTTTAGAAAGGGCTGGAGCACAAGGAGTTCTAGTTGGTTATCTCATAAGCTTTCGAAAAAAATCAACACTACTAAAGTCTACTTCTTCAGCGATCACTTTTGGAACATTCATAACCTCATCTTCTGCTTGTAGAGTAATTTTTTAATCAAAATTCCCTTCCTTATCATCTAAATGAACCAGTTTAATTCATTGATATATTTGATATAATATTAAAAAAATATTATATTTTAATATTTTATTAAAATCCATAATATTTTTAAAATTTTATAAAAAAAATTAATGAATATGTTCAAAATTTCCNAACCAAAGTTGCACGTTGCAAGTAAGTTTACACGTAAACTCAATTTACGCAGTATTTATACGTTTAATACACAATATTCCTGCATGCTTGTGTTTTTATTTTGTAATTTATAAAGTTTGTTTTTTGGTTACTTTCATATGTTGATGCAATACGAAGATTACTGCATTAGTTAGTCAAATAATATTTTGTCGAATGGATAAGTCATGGATATATTCGGATAGACGATCCACACATTTTGCCAAAAGTGTGGATGAATTTTTAGAGTTCACGGCAAAAAAATATAAGTGACCGTAATGTCGTTTGGTGTCCTTGCATGAAATGTGGCAATATGACATTGCATTCTATAAAGGACATAAAAGGTCACATATATTGGAACGGATTCGACAGCAATTACATGCAATGGGTTTGGCACAGTGAATCTTATGAGTCAGCTGGTGGCGAGGCATTTTCACAGTTTGTTAATCAAGATTTAGAGTTTGATGAAGATGACAGTGATAGAGAAGAAGATGTGGCGTACAACAACATTGAAATGACTCGTGATGCCTTTGATAATATGCATTCTGATATTCCCAAAAATCTTGATCATTTTGCAAGTCTGTTGGAAAAGGCAGAGAAACCTTTGTGTCCAAGATGCACAAAATTTACCAAGTTATCAGCTGTTGTCAAATTATATAACTTGAAGGGTAAATATGGACATTCTAACAAGAGCTTTGATGCACTGCTAAAGTTGTTATCTGAGATGCTGCCAAGCGATAATGTTTTGCCAACTTCTATTTACTATGTTAAAAGGACCCTAACTGCTTTGGGAATGAAGTACGAGAAGATACACGCATGCCTCGAAAATTGTATTTTGTTTAGAAAACGGTTTGTGGATCTAATGCTATGTCCTAAATGTAGGTCATCCATATGGAAAATTGGAGAAGATAACACAATTACAAAAATTCCATCGAAGGTTTTATGGTATTTTCCATTGGTTCCTCGTTTTAGAAGAATGTTCCACAGTGTTTCGACCGCTAAAAATTTGCAGTGGCATGCAAATGAGAGAAATACTATAAGAGGCAAAATGCAACACCCAGTGGATTCTCCAGCTTGGAAATTGGTAGACCGTCATTGGCCAGACTTCGCAGTAGAAGATAGAAACCTTAGACTCGGTATTGCAGCCGGTGGAATGAATCCGTACAGTTTACAGAGTAGTGTCTACAGTGTTTGGCATGTGATTAGTGTCGTGTATAATCTTCCTCCTTGGTTGTGCATGAAGCAAAAATTCATGATGTTGACTCTTCTACTATATGGACCTAAACAGCCTGGCAACCGTATCGATGTATACTTGGAGCCTTTAATTGAAGAATTGAAATTGTTGTGGGACGAGGGCATTGAAGCTTTTGATGCTTATCGTAGAGAGGAATTCACTTTATGGGCAGTGCTACTATGGATGATAAATGATTTTCCCACTTATGGTAACTTAGCCGGTCATGCAACGAAGGGATACCATGCATGTCCAATTTGCAATGAGAACACTTTTGCTATTTGCTTGCAAAATGGTAGGAAAATGAGTTTTATTGGCCATAGAAGATTCCTACCTCATAATCATCCATACAGAAAGCAAAAAAAGGCTTTCAATGGGTTTTAAGAAATTAGAGAGCCTCCGATACCATTGACTGGAGAGGAAATTTTGGAAAAGCTTAATGCTTGTACTTTTGACGACACAGGTAGAGGTAAAAATTTATGCGGAGATGACGTTGAACACTATTGGAAAAAGAAGTCAATATTTTTTGACTTACAATACTGGATATATCTCCATATATGCCACAACTTGGATGTGATGCATATTGAGAAAAATGTTTGTGAAAGTATAATATGTACATTGCTTAATATTACAGGTAAGACGAAAGATGGAATAAATGCAAGACTGGATTTAGTGGATATGGGCATGCGGCTTGAATTGGCCCAGTCGGTACATGGAGCATGAACTTTTTTGCCTCTTGTATGTTATACGTTATCCAAACAAGAGAAACATATATTTTGTCACTGTTTGGCAGAGCTACAAGTTCCTGATGGTTATTCATCAAATTTTTGTAATATTGTGAGAATTGATTACTTGAAGCTAGTAAGGATGAAGTCCCATGATAATCACACGTTGATGCAGCAACTATTGCCTCTTGCAATACGGCCGGTGCTTCCTACAAATGTGCGAGCTGCAATTGCTAGATTTTGTTTGTTCTTTATTTCAATATGTAAAAAATCAATCGAGATTGCATCCCTTGATGCCATACATAGTGATCTTGTGAGGACATTATGCATGCTGGAAAAGTTCTTCCCATCATATTTTTTCGATGTAATGGTTCATTTAACTGTGCACATTGTACGAGAAGTTCGATTGTGTGGACCAATGCATTTCAGATGGATGTACCTATTCGAGAGGTTCATGAAGATATTTAAGAGTTATGTTGGCAACAAAAATCGTCCAGAATGATGCATCGCTGAGAGTTATGTAGCTGAAGAAGCAATAGAGTTTTGTAGTGAGTACCAACAAGGGTTAGATGCAATTGGGAACCCAATTGGTAGATATCAAAGGCTGAATGACAATGAAGATGTCGGTGCCCCTATTAAAGGTGGAAAGATGTACCAAATTGATCAAAAGCTTTGGGAGCAAGTCCATATGACCGTTCTTTCAAATTTCTTGGAGGTGGAGCCATATAAAAGGTATGGAGTTTTATTGTCATTGCACTATCTATTGCATATTGCACGTACATGCATGAAGATACGGTTTTAATATTTTGTATTTTTGTGTATTGTTAGTTTTCATTTGGAAGCATTAAAAGCCGATAAAGAAAACAGAGGAAAGAGAGCAAAATGGATTCAAGACGAACACAACCGCACATTTATGTATTGGTTGCTTGATAAGGTATAGCTAAAATTTAATATATATCTTTTAATTGTTTGGTGCATGTCCAAATTGGACACAATTTATTTACTGCTCCTCAATATGCTAATTACTTTCAATATCTGTTATTAATAGGTTGACGTCGAGCAATGTAAACCGACTTGTAATGTGGATGACACATTGAGGTGGCTTGCACAGGGTCCACAATAGGTGGTAACGAAGCATGAAGGTTATGTCATTAAAGGGGTTTGTTTCAACATTGTGGAAATGGACAAATAAATGTGTCACACAAAACAGTAGAGTGAAGATAGTAGCTCAATGTATTCATTATGCAACAACAAAAGACAATAATCCTATTTTGGCGAATATGACTTACTATGGTAAAGTAAGAGAAATTTGGGATGTCAATTACGTTCATTTCCGCGTCACTGTTTTCATATGTGATTGGGTTGACAGCAGTACCGGTGTGCAAACTGATGATTTAGGTTTTACATGTGTGAACTTTAATAAGTTAGGTCACAGATGAGATTCATTCATCATGGCCTCACAAGTGCAGCAGGTTTTTTACATTGAGGATCAACTTGATCCATGTTAGTCAGTAATGCTATCTCCACCACAACGTGATGTATTTGTTGATGATGTTTAACAAGATGATGACGACGAAGACACTCCCATGAATCACAACCCAGTTGCCGATTGTCTTCCATGTGTGGAGGACGACATTGATGTTAACAATGATGAAGACTATAAAGAAGTTTATATTCGTGATGATTGTGAAGGGATGTGGATATGAAAATTATATATAATTTAAACTATATAATTTATATTTACGAGCATTAATCTAAATATTTTATATTTCATAAATTTCATTATTTTTTTTTACTAAATTTAATATTTAATAAATATCTAAATCTAAATTAAGTAAATGTTGCATAAAAGTTTTTCTTTTTTAAAGAATTGTTGACTTAAATTCTTTTTTTGAACTAAAATGGAAAAATTATAATCATACATATTAAATTGCAAAAAAAAAATACGGTATTGGCGACGCTAGCGTCGCCAATAATACACTTTTGGCGACCCTAGTGTCGCAAATGCTTATTATACATTTAATATTTCTACCTAAATATAAATTAAGTCAATGTTGCATAAATATTTTTTTTAAAGAAATGTTGACTTAATTTCATATTTTGAACTAAAATTTATAATTATGTATATTAAATCAAATATAAAAGAAAACAACTATTTACATTATATAGTTATTAAAGTTTGAGTTGATATAGTATAAAAAAAAAATTAAAAGCTCATAAACTATATATTTAATAAGTATCGACTATCTAAATCTAAATTTAATAAATGTTGCATAAATTTTTTTTTAAGAATTGTTGACTTAAATTCTTTTTTTTTTTTTACTTAATTTCAGATTTTGTACTAAAATTTATAATTATGTATATTAAATCAAATATAAAAAAACAACTATATACATTATATAGTAACCAAAGAATGAGTTGATAGTATAAAAATATATCAATTAAAAGCTCATAAACTATATATTTAATAAGTATCTACTATCTAAATCTAAATTAAGTAAATGTTGCATAAATGTTTTTTTTTAAGAATTGTTGACTTAAATTCTTTTTTTTTTTTACTTAATTTCAGATTCTGTACTAAAATTTATAGTTATGTATATTAAATCAAATAAAAAAAAACTATATACAATATATAACATATAAATTATAAAATCCATTATATATTCCAACTATATAATTTAAATTTATGAATTATATAATAAATTTAAATATTAAAATTAGATATTTATTATAATTATAATTAAAAATTAAAAGCTACAGATAATTAAAAATTAAAATTATTTTAGCGACTCTAGCGTTGCAAAAAAGAAAGAAACAGCGACGCAGAGCGTCGATAAAGACCTTTAGCGCCGTCTGCGTCACCTATTGTAAATAATTATGGTAGGATCAATTCCCACCAACCCAAATTTAATCCCACTATTCCCCCACCCCCTCCTCTCTCTTAAACCTAGCCCACTGTCTGTATTTTTCATATTTCCTCTCAAACTCTCACCGCCGCCAGACTCAAACATGCCGCCATCGCCGAACAAAAGCCCAGTTGCATGTGTCAGAAATACACGCCGCTCTTGCTGGTCTGAAACCCAGGTGCATTTTCTTTTCAAGTCGACCAATCCACATCATACACACGACGCTGGACTGTCGGTTCCATTGTCGCCGCTGTCGGACTGTCGGGTTCATTGTCGTTTGTCGTCGCTGGACTCTTGGTGTATTTCAAACGTACATGGCATTTTCAAACACGGCACCGCCGGACCCGGGTTTGCATGTTTGAATTTTTTATCAATTTTATTTTAATATTTTTGTTAGAAAATGGATAAATTAAATTATGTTTGACAAATATTGATTGTGTTTAATATGACTGTTTATATGTAAATGAAGTTGTCTATAAATGGATGTTGTTAAATACATATTAATATTAAAAATGTATACAGTTTATGATGGTTTGTATGTTTGTGATGTAATAGTATGTAATTAAATAAATAAATATTAAATTATATTATGATAAGTCTTGTGAGTTTTGTTGTTATACATTTATGGATTCAAATGTATACGGTTTGTTGATATATAGGTGAACATGAAAAATATGGATAAAAGTATATACGGTTTTACGCATTCATTAAATTTATTGATATGTAGGTGAACATTATGCCATCCATAATATATTAAAACGTATATATATTTTACTATTTCCATTATAAGGAATAGGTGACGTATGTAGATCATTACTAAAATATAAGCAATAAGCGACGCATTGACACGATTCAAATTAAAATGTAAGCAATAGTATATAACTTAGGACATTAAAAACTATATAGTAATTAGGCGACGCATTTAAATTAGGACCGTTTAACATATGAATGCATACATATATGTTTTTGTGATTATGTTGCGTGTTATAGATTAATGGATCCGAATGAGGATGATATTGTTCTTCCTCCCGATGAGCAGTTATCCACAGAGGATAAAGCAGCCGGTCCAAATACTGTTCCAATTCTTAAGTGGAAAGGTCGAGGACCTACAACGTTAAAAGAGTTTAGAAAGGAGGCCAGCGCAAAGCAGTTGGAACTTCCGTTCAATGAACATGGAGCTCCACTAAACAAGGAAGCTGTAAGGATAGTCAACTTGGAGGTCTCAATCACTTTTTCCACGGTACCGATTTGCATTAAAAGCTAGAACGATGTGTCTCCAGCATTGAAAGATAACATATGGGAAGCATTAAAGGTAATATTCCATGGCATATATAACCCTAAACCGAATTACATTATAGAGTTATTTACTAAATGCTACATTGATGTTGTTATAGGGTTATTCAAAGAATGATGACTCTTAAAAGGACCAGACTCTTAGAAGTTGCACTGGGAAGTGGATGAGGTTTAAACACAAGCTGTTTGGGATGTATGTGACCCCATACTTGAAAGACCCGGAGCTGTTCAAGTACCCACCCACTAACAAGTATAAATTCATCAAACAAGAAGAGTGACATTTATTTTTCAGCCACAGACTTGGTGAAGACTTCAAGGTAAAAATAATATCCAAACTGGTATAGAATTTAATTATGTATGCATGTGTCAAACACTTTATAGGACATTAATTCATATTAAAATATATGATGTCAACATTAATTACAGAAGTTAAATGCGGATCGAAAGGAAATACAGCAAGGCAACAAATATCCCCATCGACTTGGCTGTAAGAGATATTCGTGGTTAAAGGTGGAGTTGGTAATATATATAAATATGTATACATTCACACACATTAAGATTAAGTTTAATTTAATTATCGAATATTTACTATTTCCATATGTTTAATGCATGTCTAAATTTGCAGCAAGTTGAGAGAGGCACCAACGAACCGATCGAGCGCGAAGAGCTATGGATCCGTGCAAGATCGAAGAAAGATGGACGGGTAGACAATCCGGAGGTTGAGTCAATTGTTGAAAACATTGTGAGTTATATAATTACCAAAATTAGTGGTCATATAATTTATATTAATTATGCATAATTAACCATATTAATATTTTTTCATGCATATTTATTTTTTGTAGCATGCTATAAAGCAGAATGTCACTCAAGGCATTCTTGATGCATCTCCTCCAAATTATGTGCTTACACAAGCTTTCGGGTCCGAAGAGTATCCTGGTCAGCGTCGAGGAAAGGGACAAGGGTACACAGTCAAGAATTTTTTCAAAACACCATGGCGAAGCACACAAAAGAATAAGAAGAAACCTGATGTAAATGCAAATATCCAAAAGCAGAATGTGAGGATAGAGAAATTGAAGCAGGTTTTGAGTAGTTTGTTCGACGTTGTCCGCAAGAAAGGGGCATTGGACGACGTATGTGATCTTGCTGCTGCATGCGGTCTTGACATACCACCACAGTCACCTGCACATGGATCATGTCATGCAGCAGATCATTCAGCAATGCTCAGCACGATGATGTCAATGATTTGGGCACTCAGCTTGTTCCTCCTCCATTAGTTGTTCCTCCTAGTGATCCTACATCTGTACAGCATGAGGTATGTGTACCATTATTAAATTCTTACAATATATTCTTAATATTGATTGTTATAACCTGCTGGCGTTTTCCAACATGTCTTTGAAATGCAGGACATTGCATTTGTGCTTGCAGAAGGAACACGAGATAACGCTATGGCAACCGGGACTTTGACAACCGATAGTTTAGTTTGTTATGGTATAGAGTTAGGACCAGACAACGTTAGAGTCTCACTGAACGAAGCAATTGATCTTACTGCATTGTTACATGTACCCTCTTTCGGCGTGCTATATGTTAAAGAGGCAGAATGATCATTCGTGGCATGGCCCCGTCATCTTGTTATCCTGCCATCCGATGAGGTATATAACATTATATATTCAAAACATACTTTTTATGTTCACATATATATGTTAGCTAATTTGTGATACTAATATGTTTTTTTATTTTGGTTTTAGGATTATGGGAAAAGGAGAACATCAAAGGGCAAACAGGTGGTTGCTGTAGGATCAAGTGGCTCACATAGGTCGTAAAAGCCCACACCAGTAAAGGCCGAGCCGGCAGATGTTGCTGTAGCTGATGAATTTGACGATGCCCGCTCATACAATCTTAGCCCTGCACTTATAGAGTTGTTAAGGCGGCTCGACCCTTTCAACATGTATCACATATGTATGGCCTCGTTGCCACCGATAGTTGTGGGCCATGAAGTGTGAATATCAATTTCAAAGAAAGATATCCAAGATTTTTGTAACATGCTAGAGTTGCAATAGTCTTGCATTTTGTTCTACATAAGGTACATAATTCCAACTTTATTGCATTAATTGCTAAATATTTTATTGCTATCGATTTGTTACATACAACTAATTATGTAAATGATAATTCACTGCTTAGGCATTTACATTCCCGACTGATGGGTGAAGAACTAGGGAAATATTGTTTTATGCTCCCTGATGATCTAGCCAATGTAGAAAAGAGAAATCTCGATGAGCGAGAACTTAAAATTTTGATGCGATAGAGAGATGCAGAAAGAGGTCAACTATGGTTTTTCCGTACTAGTCAAGTTAATATAAGTTGTCTAATACTACAATGGATTATTTGAGTTCTATTAAAACATTTGTAATTAATCCCTTTTGTAGAGATCATTGGATGTTGGGTGTTGTTGATCCATACTTAGCAGTCACATGGTTTTATGATGCGCTTCCGAAGAACAACCGTCAAAGAATGGCCGACTTTAGGGGTTTGTTGGATAGGTAAGTCTGCTTAATTAACTATATATGTGGATGATTATTAATAAAATTTAATAATTAATTGCTGATTTTATTTATGGTGATATATATAATGTATGCATATTGTATATATAAGGCATACTTGTTTTGGAAATGTACATCCGACGGCTGAAAAAAAGTTCAGTATGAAAAACTTAGATGGCTTAAAACAAATGTACATAAATAAGATTTGTATACATAAATAAATAAAATTTTTACACATAAATATTTATTCATAATTGTAAATACATATTAATAGTGTATGTGGAACAAAAAATTACTTAGCTATTTAATATAATGATTAAGTTGTTTTTTTGTATCACTTTTGTATAGACGATGAAATAACCAGGAAATACCGAATGTGGATATTATGTGATGATGATCATGCGGGACATCATAGTAAATAATGTTGCTCGAGGAAATTTAGCGAACATGGTAATAATTAATATATTTTTACACTCAGTAAAAATTAATATTATTAGTTAATATTTATTTTAACTACTTGTTTGGTATGTATGTGTAGTTCCAAGATATTGCTTGACCCAGCAATATGTCGATCATTTTAGAGCAGAATTGACAGCTGCCGTGTTCCCATTCATATCGTAGTAAGATATAATTTATATTTCCGCTTATATATACATACTTTTAGATAACAAAAACAATGACACATTTAATTATTGTACTTATGGAAATATTTAATTGCTTGTAATTATGTTGTTTGCATTATTTGAGCATATGTAATTTTGTTGTTATTATTTGAAAATATTTGCTTTTTGTTATATTATTTCCCTAGTTGTTCTCAAATTAATGTATAATTTAAGTCATTCAGCATTCTATAATAGATAATTAAATTTAAATTTGTTTAATTTTAATTATTTATATTTATACATTTAAATTTCTTCTATAAAATATTCAAATGCGATTTAAAAAATTGTTTAATTAGTCAATACAAATAAATTTGAATTATCCAGCTACGTTTTAAATAGGAATTTGCTACGGTTTTAAAAAATGGTCTAAATAATTAGTGATGAATTTCGTCACCAAAAAATGGTATCATCGACAAATAACTTTTGCAACAAATGGTCAATTGCTATCACCGTTAAAAAAAATAAAAAATACTGTGACGCGGGCATCGCTGTTTTTAGGTGAAAAATTTGCGACGCAAACGTCACATTTTAGTGAAGAAAAGGCAACGCCAGAGTTTCCATTTCAGTGTACAACTGCGACACTAGCGTCTCTATTTTGGTGGACATCTAGATGCCCTTGTCGCTGTTATTATCTATTTTTTAATGGAATTTTTAAAAATAAATAATTTTTTTACATTTTTTATTTTTTTTATTTCCACATTAGTCTAATAAATTTTTGGACAAAATTATAATTTTTTTTTTAAACACGGTATATTTATATGATGTCACATAAAAATTTTGAAAATAAAAAAGGTTCCTCATAATTAAATAATTGATTCCTATTTCCATCAAATTAATTGCCAAATTTTAAATGCCAATAATAAATTCATAAAATTTCTAAATGTATAGATAAGGAAATCCAATAAAAGTAATCAGTTCGCTTGTCAATTTTTTTTTGTTGGTAAATATCATTTTGCTTGTCAAATCATTATATTTAATGAACAATAATAAAAGATAATCACTTCACTTGTCAAATCATATATTTAGTGAACAATTATTCAAATTTTATGCCAATCTAATCCTAAAATTTCGTCCAACCCAAATGATTGCTACATGGACGGTGTACATATCGGCTTTTATTTTATTTTTATTTTTTAATTTGTTTAATTTAGTTATTAAGGTTACTAAAGTGAGAATTTACATATATTCTTTTTAAACGGCTCTTTTTTTTTCTTTTACTATTATAGTTGTGTGTCCGGCCTTTGCTTTT
>QANX01003748.1:0-13155 GCA_003254975.1 Ochetophila trinervis
AAATTAAATATTTTAGATATATTAAATGAGTTTAAAAATGTTATTGATTATGCATTCATATTACATGTTATAGACCAATATTACATAACATGATCAATATTACTAATTTTTGACAATATTATCATATATGGATAAATATTACATTTGATAAACATATATTACATATTATCGACTATATTATATGAAAAAGAAAATATTACCAAAGATGAAATTTTTTTTATATATTATTGATTAATATTACAAAATATGGACAATATTACTTAATATGGACAAGAAAGACAAAATAATTGAATAAGGATAAATAGTTACCTGATATGAACTATTATTTCCTAATATTGACAATGTTACTCGACAATGAAAATATTACTCGTCTTGGATTTATATTAATCAATATGGATAATTATTGCCTGATATGAAAACATTTAGTCAGTATGGACAAGAAAGACAAGGTTACACTTTATGGAAAACTATCACTAAATATGTAAGAAAGTTATGTATTTTAGACAAATATTACACAATAAGACAAAATTACCGAATATGAAGAAAAAAATATCCTATATGGACTAATATTATCTAATATTGACAATATTATTAGAAAAGAAAAATATTACTCGTTTTGAATTTATATTACGCAATTTTTTACTCAATATGGACAAGAAAGATAATGTTACACCTTATGTAAAACAATTACTAAGTATAAAACACAGTTACGTATTTTGGACAAATATTACACAATAAGACAAAATTACTTAATATGGACAAAAAACCACCCAATATAGACTAATATTACATATTATTGACAATATTATTGGAAAAGAAAAATATTACTCATTTTGGATTTATATTACCAATATGAATAATTATTGCCTGATATGAAAAATTTTACTCAGCATGGACAAGAAAGACAATGTTACACCTTATGGAAAACTTACTAAGTATGGCACACAGTTACATACTTTGGACAAATATTACACAATAAGACAAAATTACTAAATATGGACAAAAAAATATCTAATATGGACTAATATCCTAATATTGACAATATTACTGGAAAAGAAAAATATTTCTCGTTTTGGATTTATATTACGCAATATGGATAACTATTGCATGATATGAAAAAAATTACTCTAAATGGACAAAAAAGACAATGTTACACCTTATGGTAAACTATTACTGAGTATGGAACACAATTATGTATTTTGGACAAATATTACACAAATAGACAAAATTACCAAATATGGACAAAAAAATACCCGTTATCGACTATTATTACCTAATATTGACAATATTACTAGAAATAGAAAATATTACTCGTTTTGGATTTATAATACGCAATATTGATAACTATTGCCTAATTTGAAAATTTTTACACAGTATGGACAATGAGAAAATTTTTACAGCTTATGAAAAAAGATTACTATTTACAGGAGAAAGCTACACAATCTAGATAAATATTGCAAAGAATGACAATATTAGTAAATATGAACTAATAGTTACGATTTCCGAACTAATATTATCTATTATAGACAATATTACGCATAAATGAACATATTACTCGTGTTAGATTGATATTACTCTATATGAATAAATATTGTATAATAAGTACATTTTTACTCAGTATATTAATATAAATAACATTACACTTCATGGACGAATATGACTAAGTATGAGATAAAGTTACATTGTATGGAACATATTACAAATATATATATATATATATATATATATATTATTGAAGATGGATAGGTCATATTTTAGTCCTTTAATATGCATTACATGCAAGATTGATCTAATATGAATAAATTTATTAAAATTTAATTAACTGAATTTATTACAAATAAAAAACAATATTATTGAAGATGGACAACAAATTTTCCCACCCACTTTTATTATCTATGACACACAATATTTATGTAATATGAATAATTTTATTTGAAATTTATTTACTAAATTGATTAGAAATTTACATTAGTGTGAAGTAAAAGTAAATTATGCAAAATGGGTAAGAATAAAAATTTATGACTCGGAAAATGGACATCCATGTTTTATTTTTTTCCAATTAATAGCAATTGACTAACTTCTTAGAATGGACGATTGTGATAGACAATGGAATACAATTTGACAGCAGGAGCTAGAAGGAGAAATGCTCGAAACTGAGAGTTATGGATGTCTTTTCTTCACCATTTCACCTACAAACTAACGGTCAAGTTGAAGTTGCTAACAAGATCATCAAGAATAATTTGAAGACCAAGTTGGACATATACAAGGGAGCCTGACTGGATGAACTTCGTAATGTCCTTTGGGATATTGAATTACCCTAAGGGCCAGTACTAGAGAAACTCCTTTCCATTTTTGGGTCTTTTTATTCTCAGCCATTTTTATACTTTTTTTGAGCTTGTAAAGATAGGAAGAGAAGGAACTTGTTTGAAATATCCATGGTTAACTTAGGCATGGGAAAGGGAAAACCGACAGCCCAATTGGCGCCTTTTTGACTGCCTGCCCTATTTTGTTGGCCTGAACGAAGCCGAACTGGAAGCTGCCGAACCTGACTGCCTTGCATGTGGAATACTAAATGGAGCCAGACTGAAAGCTGTCAGACCTACTGATTGCTATGTGGAGATGAATGACTGACAAAAATAGAGCACAACAACTTTATATATAAAGAATTGCTGCAGTTATATTGCTAATTATTAATTTGACATTGGAGTCTAATATATGTAACACCTTACTATATTCTAAAACAATTTTAAAATTTTAAAACATATATATATATATTAAATTTAGGAAAATACATATGCTGAAAAACAAGTTTTAAAAAATAATAAATTATATTAATGGAATATAAAATTATTATGAATTGGTATGGAATGCCTGGCATTAACTGAAACTAAGTGTCACATAAAGACCTAATGTGAGATTGCATAAAGATCTAATGTGATGCAGAATGTGCGTAGCATAAAGGTAAATGCCTACTATGACCCACATAGTCCGTCGTTTCTGAGCAAACGATGTTGTCCAGTTATAAATTCATCACTTCATATAAAGTTTTTCCAGCTTTCCTTTTATTTTGCAAAGTGCTTTCTCTTTTCTCATGGGCTGCACTCTTGTTTTCTCTTCCGGAGTCGGTTAGGGCATCAAAACCCTAACTTCACTTTGAGTTATTCGGCCAACAAGGAAATGACAACCCAACCCGAAGCAGAGAGATTTCGAAGCAGGGTATACAACAATGGTTAATACTTATCTCTCTTCTTTATATTCTCAGCACATAAATATATTTATGTGAGTATGTATTTGAGAGTAAATCTCATTTCCATGAGGTAGCACACAAAGGCTCGATCTTGTTGGCAAAGGTAAAGCCAAGAAGTTTAAGTGTATAGCATCAAAGTTCGATGATATTTATCTCAAGCTTCTCGTTTAGATTCATCACAAAATGTGTTTGTATGTCATGGGTATGTGTTTGTCTTATTTTTTAATTTTTATAACTTTGAATGTTAATGTGTGATTCTATTGTATTTGAATTTTTACTATTTCCGTTTGCTTTGTAAAATTAATAAGATCCGTTAACTTTTTGAAAAGAGAAAAAGAAAATTATATACTAAATGTGACATTCTTTGTGCGATGTATGTGCTTAATTTCCATGTTAATCTTATGTCACGTGAAACACTCTAATGCGACTCTCATAGGTTGTTGTATTTACGTTTTTGCCACGTGGCTCTAATGTTACATGCATATCATATGTGACGTTTGTTGACCATTATATTAGATGTCTATATAATGCGAAGATTTTTAGCTATTGTATTTGAGTCCAACTTTTTACGACAATGGACGATACAAAGATTTTATATCGTGGTATAAAAACTTACAAAGCATGTAGAACTTCGTGTATATACTTTTTTTCTTGCAGGGAAAGGACTCTAGTGTTTAAAAAAGTACCAAGCTTTGGTCATGCATACAAAACCAATCCAGAAACTCACTGACTGCTCCTATAGTTCTACTAAGTAGCTTATTGGCAAAGCAATTCCCCATGTAAAAAATTTAAAAAAAGTCACATGCTAGAAACAACAAATAATTATATGTTACTCGAAGAAGTCAGATTGGGATCATTTCTGGTTAAATCTCTTGCAGTGTCTCCAGCCGCGCGTGTCTTGTGGAGCAGCATAAGCCAGACATGAGTGGCAATCTCCCCTCCTCGCCGGAGCTGCTCCGAATGATATTCGGCCCGACAATTAGTGGCGGCAAAGCAAAGCATCTCCACCCACACACTGCATATCACCTCCCATATTGAATCCCCCATCCTCAATAGATCCTCACTCATCCGTTTTGCGTCCGCGAGCGGGTACCAATTTTGGGTTACAGTCGTCTGTTTTTCTCCCTTAAACACTCTTTCTGTGACATCTGGCTTCAGCAATTGGCTGCATGCTGTTTTTACATCCGTTACTAAGGACTCACGTGTTAGAAACGCCATGATTTGTTTGCGTGCATCCTCGAATACTACCTCGGAGGTACTGGTGATGGACAGCATCTGAGGTCGCGTGGCAAGAAGATACATCATGTAGCTTGACAGATGCCTTCCCAATGTAATTTTTTGGTTAAGATGTTGGTTTTCAATAAGCGAATGGTAGCAAATCTCGGTTGCAAGGTGCCAAACTATGATGCTCTTGTCGAATTCTGTACCTTCCACACTCCTTTTGAGCAAGTCATGATTGGCAGTGATGCCATACCTGGACAGTGCCCATTCACCTCTCGTGGTGATGGGTTTCGATGCTCTCACCTCGTCCAGCTCTTTCCTTTCTCGGTTCAACATTTCTTTCAACTCCTCGCGAATTACCACGCTGGTTGTGCAGAAAAACTTCCTGACCTCTACGTCCAAACGTTGGAATTTTAGGATTCTGCTGAAATAGAGATGGTCATAGTCAAGGCAATAGCGTATCAAGCTGAATTGTCCCATTGTGTTGGACCACCTTTTCCATCTGCTCGATCTGGGAGCTAGAAAACTCAGCAGTCGCTTGACGGTTGGATTCTCGCTGTGGTTGCTCATCTTCACTATTGCCCAGTCAGAGAAAAACAGCACGTAGATCTGATAAGCCTCCAGAGTAATAATCACCCCGAGAACCACAAGAACGAAGCCTGCATTTATGTAATAGACGAAGGCATCTGCGAACCAGAAAGCAAATACAACCGAGCATGAAACCAGACTCAGAGAAGGGATGAGACGGAGAACAAAGCCCATCCGGGTATAAACAAGTGGAGCTTTAGTGTAGAGTACATCATACATGAAACCCAGTTCCAAATCTGAAATTTTGAAGATGTCCTGAGCTGAAGAATTATGAGGAAGGGAAAGCTGATCAGCGAGAGATGGGCATAATAAAGGCCTGTAAATCCAGTTTTCGATGTGAGGCTTCAACCATAAAATGCGGTAATAGGCCTTTACGATCATTTCCAGATTTGGAATATTGGCAGGCAGGCCTTTCATGTGTTTGGCAATTTTACTAGCCTCTTGTTCAATTAATTCGTCATTGGTAACGCCAGAACTCCCACTCAGTGCTGTGTACAGAGCCCATGCATTCTCTCCACTCTTGATGACTCCAGCCAGTAAGCAAGGGAAATAAAGATATGAAACCAGCGAGTAATTCCAGGACCTGAAAAGAATCCACAACACAGCACTTAACTGGGCTAACAGGTTGGGAAATTGCCGGATTCCCAATCGATCATCTTCGATCGAGTAGGCGGTGATGTCATCTCGGCTTCCCAGTTGCACAAGAAGCAATGGAGCTAAAAAGCCCTTCAATTCACTATCAGTGTTGTCTTCAGCAGAACCATTGATGTGAATGAGAGTGAGCTTACCCATGATAACAGTAACAACATAGCTTGACAGGAGGTAGGCAGACCAGATTATGAATCTCACTAAGCTTTGATGTCCTTTCATACGCCTTCTGCTGCTGCCAAACAGAGTGAGCACCATATGCATGCCACAGCTCACTGTCACTAGCAACTCCACGCCCCACTCATCCCAAAAAAATTTCACACGTTTTGCCATCAATGTAGGCTGCATGCCTGCTTGTTCTCTTCTTATNTACGAAGTCAATGAGTCCATATTTATTAGTTAAAAACAAGGATGAATATAATTAGTAAATCAATAAAGATCTCTATCAACTCCAGCATATGAAATTAATAATAGTAGTAAAATAAATAGAGAACCAAATCAATTAAAAATTATAAATAAATCAAAATACTAATAAGAAAATTAGAAATTAAATGTAAAATATACGAAGTCAATGAGTCCATATTTATTAGTTAAAAACAAGGATGAATATAATTAGTAAATCAATAAAGATCTCTATCAACTCCAGCATATGAAATTAATAATAGTAGTAAAATAAATAGAGAACCAAATCAATTAATGCTTTTAAGAGTATTCAAAAGGAACAGAAAACACTTGTAAAATAAAATAAGTTAAAGGACCCCATTTTCCAATTTCCAATTTCCACTCCTTAGAAAAACACACCAAAAAAAAAAAACAATAGATTGCCATATGGTAGGATGGTTATATTTTGTTTGGTACCCTATTTTTCTGCACAACAAAATAATCTATCATTTATACAGTATAACCATGGTTGTAACTGTTATAGAAATTTTTGGAATATGGATCAGAGAATTTTCTAGGTCTTTTCTAACTTCCACAAAAACTATTGTGAATGAGGCCCATTAGTCACGGACATGTAAAGCTCGGCCCGTCAGCAGGGCCGAGGGCAAGCTCAGGCACAGTGTGGGCTTGGACAAAGGAGTAAGTGAGTCTCATTGACCTTTGATTTTTGGTTTAATATTTACTTTATTCTCTGAGTACATGTGTCACAATCCCAGCATATGAGGGTTCATAACTCTAGCATCCAAGCCGTTGAATGGAATTACTTAAGGTAAGATTAGGTGAGTGGGAAGGGGAAGGTTTTTTTGAGATTTGAATTATAAACACTCCCTAACAATCCTAAACCAGTCGCCATCATACCTTTGACAGGTTTTCAGAGGGTCTTTCTGCACAAAATCCCAGACTGTACAGTGGGATATCTGAGGAAAGCCTAAAGAATGTCTGTTGGAATAGCCCAGTAACTAATTTAGGCATCAGAGTGGAAACGCCGGTGACACCACCGGCTCCTAGTTTGACGTCATTGTCTTATTTTGCAGGAGTCAGGAACAAAATTTGAAATCCAATCTGAAAAGCAGCGTGTGGTATTAAAGTGATAAAAATCAAACAACAACAGCAACCATTCAAAATAAAATTATCTATAAATAAATTAATTTTATCTGTAAATAAAATAATATAGTTTATAAATAAAATAAAATAATCAAAATTTATAATAAAATAATTTTATTTATAAATAAAATAATAAATTATTAATAAAATAATATTAATATATTATTTTATTTATAGATAAATTATTTATTTTATAGATAATAACTGTGTTGTACTGCACCCATCTATCAAAAGAACATCGTACCCCTAGTTTGCTTGGAAAGACGAACGGCGATCTCAAACTCCCGGTCCCATCCCTTGCCGTACGGGGTCAATTTTGTCATTGGAAAGAGACAGGAAATTGGGTGACAGAAGTGGCAGAATTAATGGTGAATGCCAATTGTACAGAGGCCCATCTTTTAAGGCGTCACGTACATACTGCTTACATTACTATATAAGACTATACTATAATATATGTAATATTTTATATTTTTTTTTTTTTGGTGAATATGTAATATTTTATATTACATTCTTACAAAAATAAAAAAAATTATAAAATGGCCTGGCAATTCACATGGAGTGCAGCATGCAAAAAAAGATATGTATGTGATTTTTTTTGGGTGNAAAAAAAAAAAAAAAAAAAAAAAGATTTAGGATTGAAAGCTATAAATCGTGCTTCTTTTTATCAGTCTCAGCCAACTCGCTTTCATATGACTAAAATCATACATTTTGATTTGTAGTCCATTAAAGAAGTCTATTTTTTCGAATAAAAAAATGGAAATGAACAATTCAGGTTTCCATGAAGCTAAGCCATTTTTGTATATATACAGCCTCTGCTGTCAGGTTGGGAGAGGCAGAGAGAGTTGAAGGCAAGAAGAGAAAAAAAGGGGTGTGGTAGATCTCTGCTTGTCTCTCTCTGGGTTTTTGAGTGGTTGGTGTTTGTTTAATTGTTTGAGAGAAATAAAAAATGGAAGCACTGAGGAAGTTGAAGGAAGAGGTAGGAGCGAAGAAAGCAGAAGCAATGATGAAGGTGAATGAGGAGGTAGAGGCGAAGAAAGAGATGCTGATGAAGGCGAAGGAAGCGGTGGAGGCCAAGAAAGATGAAGCAGCGAGGAGGGTGATGGAAGAGGTGGAGGATAAGAAAGAGGCGCTTATGAAGGTGAAGGAAGATGTGGAGGAGAAGATAGAGCCTGTGAAAATGTTTTTTAGAGGAAGAATGGTCGATGCAATTCCAAACATTGAGACCCCTTTTTCCACCATTGACACTGCTGTGTCTGCACCTGGTGCTATTGAGTATGACAGCGATTCCTCTGATTCTTCTAAGGGGTCTGCTGAATCTCTCAATCATGAAAAAGTCAATGGCAAGTCAAGAAAACGACACTCTCTTAGAAATGGAGGTAAAAAACTTATGTTCCATACGTTTGAATTAATTTCTCGATGAGATCTTATTGTCCAAAATATTAATGGGTTGCATTTGGAATCAAATCAACTTTTGTTTATGTTAAAGTTCGAGGTTCCAAGGTTAACCAAATAATAGTAGTAATTCATGCCTCTTGTATGCTAATCATCGTGATTCGTGGGGCTCACCATCGTTTAACTCACTTTGAAGTTCACCTCGTGTTCTGTTTCGGTTTTAGACATGATAACACTCGTTAAGATTTTAAGTTTTTTTCCCTTAAAAATTAACCCAATAGGGAGTAACACACCCCTTTATAGGTTTCCTCAATATGGATCTTTGTTTGCACACTTCTAATTGATGGATATTTCCATTTACAGAGTAGAAAGAATCAAAATTAAAAAAAGTTGTTTCTTTTTATTGGCCAAATACTTTTTCTGGGAGAGAAATTAGAGAAAATATATAGTGTATTTTACAAATTTTATCTTTGATTTCTTTACTGGAATTCAAACTTCAGTATAAGTATGGAAGTTCTAGACAACTAACAGCACTTGTTACTGCCTCACAGTAACTGCACAAGGTTCATTGATTTTCATGTGTCATGGTTTTCCTATTGCTGTTATATTGATCAGATTGATTTGTGTTTGCACAAGCTCAACAAGAGCTTTCTGCTGAAATGCTGTTTTATTTGCTGTGTGGTTTCAGATACTACATCCTTAATTGCATCATACCCTGCAGTGAATAGTCCACCTGTCGATGTGGTTGTCCATCAATCTCACGGAGAACAAATATTCTATCCTGGAGTGAATTATTCAGGAGTCCAAGAGAGTGCTGTAAAAAACCATCAGGCCAAGATTCAGGAACAAAATGGGAATTATACTCCCTTAGAAAAAGGGGGTACAAGTGAACATCGGATAGTTGACTTGGGAACCAAAACTGCAGAGGAAGCCACTGAAATATACCTTGAAAAGTTATATGAAAAGCAGGAGTCACATGAGTTTTACTGTCCTAATTGTAGGACCTGCATCACAAAGGTACTTATTATTCGTGAGAGATATCATCCAGAACCTACTCCTCCTGTCATACATCCAATAAAGGAGGAATTAAGATGCTCAAACTGCTTTAGTTTCCTCGTTCCTGTAGGTACTTTTCAAGAAACTCACTGGATTTATTATGCACTATTGGTTGTTATGTTGATGATTTGCACCGGGGTATAGGTCTTGCTGTCTGTTGTTTGAAATTATACATCCATTTGTTTCAGTAGATGCAAGATTACTGTGCATGGATGAGATAGACTATTATTAGGAGTCTTGCTTGCATAGGATCACTTTCATGAATATGGACTGATTGTTATTGAACTTCTTTTTAGCTGGAGTTATATCCTTCTATGATGCTTTCATGTATACTTTGGCTGGATCTGGCATTTGTTATTTCTTTGATGTTTAGCTGACCTGTAATATCCATGATATCAATTAGGTTGTGACTGACTTTAAGTATTTATTTCAATTTAACAGGCAATTGGATAAGCAACATTTTTGGACCTAAAAGGCCAGGTAATCTATTTTATGTTTTCCTTTAAGCTTATGGAGGGTAAATTTCATAAGAAATTTTAATAAAATGCTATTTCTATGACCCTCCGATATATATTTGTATGTAGTTGCTAAAAGTTTCTAATTATGGGTATTTTCATTATCATGGTTTTTAAATTAAAAGGAAAGGTGACAATTAAATCTTTTATATGTTTCAAGTAGTACAACGATTTATCGCATTAACCAGTCTGGAATTAGGACTAGAATGATTGTATAGAGTATAGACATCCAAGTTTTTGTGAATTAATTCTGTTTTATGCATAATACTATAGATCTCCATTGACTTACAGTGTTTAAAATTTTCTCTGAAAACAAACTGCCTCAGGAATTAAATTATTTGAGTAAAAAAAAGGATTGGTTTTTTAGCTAGCAACTAAAGTTCTCTCTACTTCCTAAATAAAGCCAATTCCTTTATGAATTATGTGATCTGGCAAGTAAGAATTGTAATAACTTCTGAAGGGACTTAGCTCTCAGTATTAAACTAAAGATATTTTCATCCTATCAGTTTTTGAGTTCATGCTTTCATTTACGTGTTTGTCATTTTACTTTGTTTTAGTTTTTAGATCCTTCACACTTTATATTTTACTTTCTCAAGCGAGGCGCTTGTAGTTAGCTAAGCGCTATAGTAGTGCTGAAGCCCTATGTGTGGTAATGCTGAGCCAAGAAAGCTCCGCCTTATCTATGAGAAGAAAAACAAAAAGAGAAAACACAAAAAGAGAAAACACAAATAGTTCTGCGGTTGATTTTGCACCGCAGTAGGATCAGAACTTCTGAATTATTTTTCTTTGTTTTTTTTGGTCTTCTGTTTTATGTTTTTATGCTTTTCCTTTTGTTATTTTTTTTTGTTTTTTTCATTTTTGGGAAAATATATTAAAATTTAGATGGTGATTTTAAGAAATAATAGAAAACCTTCCCCCACAATTAAGTGGTAGTGAACATCTTTTGCTGTTAGACTGGCATTAATTTAGTGGAATCTAATTTTCTTCTTCATTATCTTAGTAAGGTCTATAACATGATGTTTTAATGCAGAAAATCCAGTGACAGTAGCTCCACCAACACCCTTGCCAAGTAATCTTGGGAGCGGTACTGGAGGACTTCCAGTGCCACTTCTAGGTGGTCTGACACCTCTATCTTTAATTTTGTATTCAATTGCATGCACCAAAATAATTTGCAAAATCCTTGTATTACATAGATGGTCGGTATATTTCTGCTTGCAAATACCTAAGTCCAAGTTCAAGTAACTGCTAATCTACATACACAGCACATCTGAAAAGATTGAGATTGTTATAGTTGGCATATGAAATATCAACTTGATTATTTTAATGAAGCTTTAACATTGATGCTGAATGAGAAATTAGTTTGTGAAAGTGAACTACATATGAGAGACCTCTGAAGAATTGAGTTAAATAGTAGGGAAAAAAAATTCATCCTCCTTCCAATAGGAGTTTCAATTCTGTCATATGTATCATATAGCTTAATCCCATGCAAGTCATCACAATGCGATACTATCTTTTTGAAGCAGAACCAACCAGCAGATACCCTGGGAGCTTAGCAATCCCTATGCCCGAAGGAGAACAACTGCCAAAGAGAGCTGAACCACGTAGCAGTAAATCGTGGCAGATTCTAAAAAGCATTGTATATGGTGGTTTAGCTGAATCAATTACAAGTTTAGGCATTGTGACTTCTGCAGCTAGTGCTGATGCTGCCACATGTAAGTGGTTAATTACTACAAGTTTAAATGACTAAATTCAACTTATAGCAGAAAATAATAGTTTCTGTGAACTGATTTCTTTTTTACACTGTTCTAAAAACCTTTTTTTGTTTTTTTTTTTTAAAAAGAAAAAAAGAAAAAAGAAACCCAGTATATGCTTCAAGACAAAGGATTACTGGATTTTAACTATGTGGCAAATATATTGCATTCTGTCCTTGCAGTGAATGTCTTAGCCTTAGCGTTGGCAAATCTGATTGGTGGACTATTCGCCATTTTCCATAATGTGAGTAATTATTAATCCCTTTCTATCTTCACAATGAAAATCAATTATATAGTAATTGAGCAATATTAGTAACTATTAACTTATATGTCAACTTTACAGCTTTGGGAATTCAAAAATGATAAATCAACCGTGAAATCTGAAGAGACTGGTGAGCAGGTGGATCGGTACCAAGAAGTACTCGGGAGCAAAGAGAATTTCTTTCTTCATGCACCAGCTGCTATATTATCTTTCCTTATTTTTGGATTGGTGCCTCCTGTAGTGTATGGTTTGTCGTTCCGCGAGAGTGATGACAAGGACCTAAAGATTGCAGCAGTTGCAGGAGCCTCTCTAATATGCATCACATTACTTGCACTTGCAAAGGCTCGAACTCAGAAGAATCCCAAGTATATCCAAACGGTTGTCCAATATGTCGGTGTTGGATTTGCGGTCGCAGGCGCTTCTTATGCAGCCGGCAACTTGCTTGACAGATTGATGGAGCAGCTTGGCTGGTTTCAGAAGCCAGGAGATGAGACTCTTAGCCTTTCTCGATTCATGTGATGGGTACAGTGAAGCCTGCATGGGAATCCTTGGAGTATATTAGGAATATTTTATCGAGATTTTCATGTCAAAGTCCTAGTTCAGTAGTGCCAATTTTCATTTTGATCTTTTTTATTGTTTAAAACACATAGCTTGTTTGTTTCTCCTTGCTACTATATATTGAAACCAAGAAGTTAGTCCTAAGCCAGAAAATGAAAAAAAAAAATAGCTATGGTAGTTCAGGATAGTTACATAATGCTATAAAGTTCCATGTAATAAAAAGTGTGCCGTCTTTCTTTTACATAAAAATTAGATGGCTTGTTTCCGATTAGATATGTAATAAAAAGTGTGGCCCCTCTCTTTTTTATTTCCCATTACTTTTATGCAATTATATGGTTTTTATACAAACTTTGTACCGAATGTTAATTAAAA